>JACTOM010000496.1:7819-54127 GCA_015832385.1 Elymnias hypermnestra | reverse complement strand
CCTTTTACCCACGTTATATTTAATATAAATTCCAATAGAATACATCGACATCCATTACCGTTAAATATAAAAACAAATAACACACAGATACAATTGCACCATCAACACCAATTAAATGTAAAACAAAGAGCACACAATTATCATTATGACATATCAACAGTTTTAATTTAAAGAAATACACTTAGATTTATATCGCAGAGCAGCCCTTTTTACTGACACACAACAACTCGTGGTTAACGTTGATACAAAACTGCCTTCTCGACTAACTTTTAGGACTATTTATACTTTCGTCGTTAATGATGCCATTAGCATAAACCACCAATGGCAGCGTTTGGCGGCAAATATATTTCTTAATTATCTTATTTATTAAGATTATCTTATATATACAATTAATATAATTGAAGTAACTCTAATCGTTAATGAAATATTATATCCTAAATTGGCATAATTTACAATGTTTACAAATTCACCAATGGGAACGATATTTTGAAGGCCATTCTTTTCGTGAAGGTCAGTCTTTCTAAGAATACGATTTAGTCAAATGACGAACCGTATCCTTTATTTAAAATGTTATTCTATTTGAAATATATCATAAATTATGTTATATTCTTATACACATATATTTTATATCACACTCTTCATTGGTGCATCGCTTCTGTTTCTCTTAGCTTGATGATAAATTGTTTAAAGTCTTCCAATCAATGGGCTGTCTAACATTGAAAGTACCAATAGCTAGTGAATTTAGCAAACAAACTCTTCAGCTTTATAAAGGGTTTTCCAATAAGAGGTTTCACTTTGAATTGCCCGCTATCTGGGCAGCTGTCACTTTTGAAACTGTCATCTTTTGACATTTGACAAGTAAAAACTACGCCATTACTAAAAATGCAACCTTACTTATTCGAAAATGAGGCTGGTGCAACTGTTACGGTGAATGGATTGAGCTATCGAGCTATGATTAATGATTTTTTATGGCCGGAATTGGAAGGTATTGATGTGGATGAAGTGTATTTTCAACAAGATGGCGCTACGTGCCACACAAGCAACGAAACAATCGAAATTTTACAAGAAAAGTTTGCTGGCCGTGTTATTTCTCGAAGAGGTGATCACAATTGGCCTCCGAGATCTTGTGATTTAACACCTTTAGACTTTTTTCTTTGGGGCCACGTGAAAGACAAGGTCTATGCCAATGCTCCACAATCGATTAAAGACCTTAAAGATGGAATTCGTGAAGTTATCGAGAACATACAGCCGCAAATGTGCGAATTGGTCATGGAAAATTTAATGAAAAGGATATGGTGCTGCAACTGTAGCCGTGGCATTTGGCTGATATTGTTTTCCATCGTTAATGGCATACCTTTCTCTTTACAATGAAATAAATATCCGTTGATTTCTTATAAAATATACTCGTTTTTTTTTCAATATCAAAATGAAACCGTATATTATTATTTTAAGCATGGGTTTCCATTTCTGTCGAGGCCACGGTTTCCGAACATTTCCTTCGGGTCGTGTACACTATATACCTCTGAAATGCGTAGTCACGTCTAAGCTTGCTAATGTATTGTATAGGACCAACCAGCTAAGAAGCTTTCAGGAATTGTTTACACGAAAGCTGTACAAAATGTAATATAAACACCTAAGCAAACAAAGTACTCGAAACCATTCAAATTAAGTAAGAATTTCCTAACTAGAAATTTTATATTNTAGGGTGGTAAATAGCCTTCCGCCAGTCCAGACTCAGACAAATTAGAAAATACAATTTCCTAAGCTAGTCCTACCGGGGATCGAATCCGGGACCTCCGCTAGCAAAGCGGAATACTCGCACCACTGCGCCAGCGAGGCCGTCAATCTGATGCTTCTGTAACTTTGGCACACTCTGTGCCGGCGCTTATTAGATCGTTGATATCTTCTCAGATATCCATTTTAATGAAATACTCTTAAAAGCAGTTTTATTCTACATAAAATATGCAATCTATGTAATGCATTTAATTTGATACTGTATTGTATAAAACAGCTTGGTATGTAATACATATTTTTTGTATTATATATGTCGGAGAATAAGAGAGAACGCAGAAGCATAAAGCATAGGGGCGTAGAGTTCTCCGCCGATATCGTTATTAATTGGATCCATTATTTAATTTCTTATTCTGTGGGCGTTCGTGGGTAATGTTGGTGCTATCAAACGCTTTGTTAATTAACTCGGATTATAATGTTCCCGATATCAATTTACTCAAACTCATTAACACTAATAGCTAGGAATGCGAAGTTCCAACAGTAGAGCACTCCGGTCGAGCGCCACTCGACAACTGCCGAGAGACTCCCGCCGGACTGCTACTATTGACTCTGTCCACGCCGATAGATGGCGCCAGCGTTCCACAGACATCTGCCCTCTGATATATAAAAGATAAAGATGGTTACTGTGAGTTCTCTTTTAGAGATAAATATATACTTTTACTGAGTTTTTATAGGTCTTTTTAACCGACTTCTAAATAAATTGAAATTTTAACAAAAAAGAGCCGTCTTCAAAACAAACTTATAAATATATTAATTTTCTCTAAAAAGTAAGAAATAATTGCGTACGTTTTTATAGTGTTCTTCGTATTCTTATATTTGGAGTCGGTGTCTGCCGAGGTATATGTGTATATATCAAATATATCTATGTTTTTTTTTTTATTGCTGACAGATTAGCGCTTGACTGTGATCTCACCTGATGGTAAGTGATGATACAGTCTAAGATGGAAGCGCGCTAATCTGTTAAGAGGCGATATACCCCTTACGGTTTCTACACAGCATCGTACCGGAACACAAATCACTTTGTTTACAATTTCCTAAATTCGTCCTACCGGGGATCGAACCCGGGACCTCCCCTCCCACCAGTCCAGACTCAGACAAATTAGAAAATACAATTTCCTAAATTCTTCCTGCCGGGGATCGAACCCGAGACCTCCGCTAGCAAAGCGAATACTTGCACCACTGCGCCAGCGAGGCCGTCAAAATCGAGTACTTACTTGGATGTATCAAATCAATAGGTAGTAAAAAAAAATGGCCAAAANTGTTGTTTTTACTATATTCCAAGCACTTCTTTTATATGTACTCAGCTCATAATCCTTCCCTGAACTTCCACAAATAGTTAAAAACCATAATTAACCAGTTAAGCTTCGTGCTGCGTTCGTGATGGCACCTGGGCAAGGGATCCAGCTGAAAATCAGCGCTACATGGTCTTCAGACTGTGTAGCATAAATGCTGAGCTGGGTCCATTTTCTAGGTTATGCCACACATCGCAGGGTATTATAAAATGTACTAAAATATATTGTGATGTGTGGCATAATTTATAAATAAAGATATTTTTTTTTCATTTCATGTTCCCAGCGTGTCCACTTGGCAGCTCGCAACTATATGTAGGTACCTTGGCTGACACCGACTGACGTAAATAATATATTTTTCAAATATGTCGAAAGAAAATGCAAAAACAGATACTACGCAAGCAAGGCTGTTATTAAACGGAATATATCTGTCACGTAAACTCTCCATTTCTGCATATTATACCTAAGTAACAGGTGTCATCAATTCACTCCCCGGAAAATTCATTTTCAGCGACTCCATTAAAGGAAATTACGTTTCCCATAATCTCCTTCGTATAAATCATGGGAAGCGTATTTAATCTCCACATATAAATGATTTCAAAGTCTATTCTCTCCGTTGGAAAATTAACTAATATTCACTTATATAGAATGAATAGTAGGATTTTAATTTAAAATGAAGAGTATGTTTGCTTGAACACGCTAATCTCAGGAACTACTGATTTAAGAAATGCTTTTATTTTTAGATAGCCCATTCATCGAGGAAGGCTATATATGCTATATATCATCACGCGTATACGAGTATATTACGAAATCGGGTTTTATTTCTTTTCTGTTCCGTGTTCTGCGTAAAACGGAAATATCCCCCTTTAAATTTTTTTAAGATTGACTCACTATAACCTTTTTCATGCTAAGCAAATTTGTCCCTTACTTACCTCTGTTATGAGGCTTACACCTCACGGTTTTATAGAAGAGCTAGGACCCTGTATATAATTTAAAAGCTTAGAAGTTTATGAGAAAAAATTTGAAAAATATCAACTCTTAAGTCTTACAACGCTGGGATTCGAATCCCATTGAGAAAAAAAATGCATTTTTAATACATCTAGAACTTGTAGAGTTTTTCTTTTGGGTAATGCATTTACGCACCCCGACTGTGGAGTCGGGAGTGTGGGACTCTGCGAGGGGGAAGAACTCGCAATACCCACTAGAATCCAGTGGGACCGTCGTCAACCATGAGAGGGGAGCCAGAGGCTCGTCGAGGCATTTCTCTTTGGCCCCTTGGTTGTAGCCGGCTCATAGATATTCTTCAGGGGGCGGAGTTGCATGAACCTCCGCCTCCTGTTTTCTACTCCCCTTCGTCTAGGCCGGAGTGTCTCAGCAGCATTCATTGCCTTTATCGTGCCTCCTTAAGCGAGATGACAGTCTCGCAAACTTGTAGACGCTTGGATTATGCAATAAATGCTATATGGTCAGCTATAGACCCCGCTACATTGGCCTTGGCTTTTCTTCCTAGCTCCTTCAGCGTCATTCGTAAGTAGACGAATTGAAAATGGCATTATATAATATTTCTGGTCTATTAAGCTTAAAAAAAACACAATTGCGTTCTCATACCATGCTATGTAGAAACCATAAGAGATTAATTACATCTCACTACGCTAACACAATCAAATCTTGGCAGTATCATCACATACCATATTTTTTTTTTTTTGGTAAGACGGGAAAAAATCCTCATAGGATACCGGGACGCCGCGGACGTCCCGGTTATGCCGGACTCTTACCGGCTAAAAACGACCCGCCATCCTACGCACTGTCACAATGGCGGCGCTACAGGTTAGCTATAGAGTAAAACTGCGCGCGCCGCCGTGACTCCCCGTGAGGGGCCCCTACCTTGATCCTAAGGATCGAGCTACCTATGGGGCAGCGCGAAGGCGCGCCGCCCGACAACCTACGGAGCCTCGCTACGTGGGACGACGGCCTCCGCGGTCCGCCGTCCCAGAGGCTAGTGCTAAGGGGGAAGACGGCGGTCCTGGACCGCACGTCTTCTCGCCGGACGCCTACGACGGAGGGCGTGGGCGGCGGGATCCGCCTCCCGACGCCGCTCCGCGGCCTCTTTCAGCGACATCACCTCGTCGCTAAAGGAGGCCACCGCACTCCAACACTCCCTCCGCTCCACCATCGCTCGCACGACGGTGGGCAGAGACAGGTCGGTCGACCCTAATACGGCCACTAGGGCAGATCTCTGGCTATCCCAACTGGGGCACACCGCAAGCGTGTGCTCCGCCGTGTCCACGGCGGATCCACACTCGTGGCATTCCTCAGTGGGCTCCCTACGGGCCACCCGGCATAGATACCTCCCGAAGCACCCGTGCCCCGAGAGGATCTGCGCCAAGTGGAAAGTGATCACGCCGTGACCACGCGACACCCACTGACCAAGGAGCGGAGACACGGCCTCGATCGTCGACCGCCCTGCGCTCGGGTCACTCAACCGGTCCCGCCACTTGGTTTGTAGGACCGCCTGCGCCTGGCGCAGCCAGTCCCTTTCGTCCCCTGGCGAAGGGGGGTCGCCTCTCTGACGGGCGTCCGCCCTCCGCCAATATACGTCCGAGTGTACTTGCGCGTCCAGCTCCCAGGGGGCGGTACTCGCTAATACGCATCCCGCCTCCCAGGATATGGTGCGGTATCCTCGGACGATCCTGACTGCCACGACTCGCTGCGCACCTCGCAGCAGAGCCTTCGAACGTGGCGTCAAATCTCCCGCCCAGATCGGGGCCCCGTACAGGGCCATCGATCGTACCACGCCTGCGTACAGGCGACGGCACCCTACCTGCGGCTTGCCGACGTTGGGCAGAAGTCTGCTCAACGCGCCAGCCGTTTTCATGAGCCGGGGAGCCAAGCGCTCGAAATGAGCCTCATCATCACATACCATCAGTTAAGATACGTTAACCTATAGCAATGAAGAATAAAGGTTTTTCTAATTTAATGACATTTTATTGTAAACAAAGTTGCAAGTCCAAGACATCTTCTAGCAAAACTCTAGAGTTTACGTGAAAGTAAGCCTGAGACAAGATGGTGACAGCGATCCTGATGTAATAATGTTTATGTATCCATGATTGAGATCACTGGAGGTTCCCTTACTGCATTCCACTCTAGTGACCCGGATGGTACCGACTATGAGGATCTACCACTCAATAGAGTGAGACATGAAGTGCATAAGTGCGACTTCTGCCACCAAGCCTCCTCCGACGGCGAAGGAGAGCTCGAGCCTCTTGCTCTCAGCCTCTCATTTGCCTCCTTCAGCGAGATGACGGTCTCGCAAAAGAAGGCAACCGCCCTCCACCCAACTTCACTGGCGAGCATTACCCCAATTATGCTCTCACAACGCCTCATCCCCATAGGGGTAGGCAGAGTCTACGTCCTTCCACTTGCCACGATCTCTCTGGCCCTTATTTTCAAATGTCCTAGATTTGGTCCAGGAACGTTCGCCCTGGTTTTCCTGTTCCACCTTACCCATTCACTCTCGACTCATAAATCCTTTTCGTCAGTCTCCCTTCTTTCATTCTTTTTACATGCCCAAACCATCTAAGCATATCTTTCCTAATTTTAGTCACGACATCTACCATTGTCATCCAAGTACAAATTGTGAAGTAATTAATATTTAATACTTAAATTACTCACTGGTAATTTGAATTACGTAGAATCATGCCTCTACCCACGCTAATGAGAAATTACATTTGTAATAAATAAAGTGTGAACTAATTATGATTCAAGATAATGTTCTTATGAAAGAAAAATTTAAGAAAATTGCGTTTGATTGTATATTTAATATAAAATATTTAAAGTAAAATAATATTTCAAATAAAGGATACGGTTCGTCATTTGACTAAATCATATTCTTAGAAACAAAGGCCTTCCCATTGGTGGATTTCAACATTGTAATTGATGCCAATTTGCTATAAATCGTTGTGTGTTTCATAAATGATTAGAATTACTTCAATTATGACATTGTGACATTAAAAAACTAACAGGGAATAGTATTTACTTAATAAATAATATAATTACGGATGGCTATAATTATTTGGCAGCCAACAAAACCGTTTATTTCTCTAATTGAAACCCTTTTTCTTATTAATTCCCCCCCTTCGTGAGCTTACTCTTGCGAAGAATTACCGGTTCAGGATAAATAAAAATGCCACCAGATTCTTCACTCCAACACTCCGCCGTCCATTTGTCACCAGACGAGTATCGAACTGTTGTTTCAGCAGGAATACCGCTTATCAAAATTGACTATCTATTGTACGATATTTGTGACTGGCAAACGTGCACTATTGTGACAAGCAAGCGACGGTGGTTGTTACTTTATTGGATAAGAAGTACATCCTATGAATGGAGTTTTATTTCTCACCAATCACAGGGATTACATTAATTACACAAACAACTTTATTCTTAGAAATGACAAACATGTATTATATGCTATAGCTAACGAACATTCTATATACAAAGTTATAAGTATCTATAGAGACTCAAAATATACTAAACGAACGATGCTTCATAATATTTTTCTTTATATTATTTACAAGTTAATGGATATTTAAAATAATAAATAAATATTTAATGTTAATGGATGTTGATGATGCTATTGAATTACTGTATTAATGATAATGTAATTCTATATGAATAGAAAAGAGTATCTATTGAGTTTCTTACCAGATTCTTCTCAGTAGTGCCTAAATTCCGAACCGTTGGTAAGTTCATTGACAAGAAAGTTTGAGTTTACTGGAATTAACGAATATTTGAGTTTGGTTAATTGACTTTTATTATGAAATCCCATTTCATTTAAAAAGAATTAATATTATGAGCGTGTTACTAATTATTTCTTCTTCCTGACACTTGCAGCATCAGAAACTTGTAGAGATTTAACCACTTAACTATTCTAATGTTACTGTCGAGTTGTTAGAGACTTTACGGCCGTCCCCAGCTTTCACTTATTTTGATTCCTCATCTACCCCAGCTCCCGCGATCGCCCCCTCTCCCGTTCGTCACGTCCTCATGTAGGTCCCCAGTAGGAGAATTGTATAAACGGCCTCCCTAGAGATTGCATGCATATTTCACCTCAGATTCCCAATTAGGATTAGATTACTAAGCGCTAAATGTTATGAACTCTGAAGAACCGAACAACGAACAACAGAAGACCCAAACTCGCCAGAACTGAAGACCGAAGCATTGAACCTGCACAACCGAATCAATGATCCCCGAAGGCCGAACATAAGAACGAGAAACGGAAATCAAAGCCATAAAAACACCATACAATCCGCTGAATCTGGAGGGATTTGCCTGAACCTGAATCCCTCCCCAACAGTAATGTTCTGAGTGCGAAACAATTGGTAAAATTGATTTTACTAAATTTATCCTTTGTCAGCGATGTAATACATACATATGTATTACTGCAAATATGTCTGTGTAAATCGCTGTGTTTGCGACATGTGACATATTCAACATAATCAACGATATTATAAAATAAGACTAAGAATGTTGTGATTTCTTATTTTAAAACAAAAAGCGAAAGTTTAATAGGTATTTTAAGAAGAAAAACATCGACTTTACGGAAACGGGGAAATGGAATATTACTAAATACTCAGAAAATACGAAAATTTTAACTAAATCTGCAAAAGCTCTAAGGATCCCCATGAAGCAACTGTTATGTTAGGCGTAACGAGAATTTACATTTCGCTTATTATCCTTTTATGATTCAATTTTACTCCACGTTAAAGGAGGCTGTACATTATCTACTTAACGGAGCCGGTACATTGTTAGTGCAATCCTCATATCTTGCGAGCGATCCCCCTGGGAGCTCAGGGCGGAGGTTCTGGCGGCTGCCTATCATTGTCGGGCAGCTGCAAGGAACAGAGTCGAACGGCCTGATGCTGAAGAGGTCCAGAGAAACAGGATTCTTTCCGACAGGACCCTGATTGAAAGGTGGAAGGAGGACCTCGGGTCTCCATCTGCAGGTGTGGTCACGGTTGCAGCGGTGCGTCCATTCTTGGAAGATTGGCTTGCCAGGGGGCACGGTACGCTAACCTACAGGCTGGTGCAGGTGTTAACTGGACATGGTTGCTTCGGCAAGTATCTGCACCAGATTGTAGGCTGCGAAGAGACGCCTGCTTGCCGTATTTGTGGGGCGGCCGTAGACACCGCGCACCACTCAGTAGCAAATTGTCAGGCTTGGGGACCTTAGCGTCTCATCTTGACATCGCTGATTGGGACCGACCTCTCACTCCCCAGCATTGTGGGCGCTGTGATTGGCGATGAGTCAAGTTGGACAGCAGTGACGTCCTTCTGCGAGACTGTCATCTTGCAGAAGGAGTCTTTAAACAGGCAAAGGAAGGTTATGGCAGACGCTACTCCCTCTCGCCGGAGGAGGGGAGGCGCTAGAAGGTGCAATTTTGCTCGCCTGCTCTCCCTCAACTAAACTAAACCCTTAAGTCGGATTCATCCGGGGCGCCACAGCTGAATGCGCCAGCGAACATCTGGACCCCAACACCTGGATGACTCTTCATCCGTGGTGGTTCCGCTGGGTTTTAGTGGGTATCCTGGGACGATCAGCGAGTCCCACACTCCCGGGTGTTTACACTTCATCCGGCGTGCATAAAGCATTTCCCAACGAGTAAAAAAAAGTGCAATCCTCATACACTTGTTAGAGGCTATTAAAAAAAACAGTAACAGAACCCACTTAATAGTCACAAAACCTAACCTACGATAGAATCTAGTTAATTTCAACCAATAATGAAGGAGCCCAGCTAACAATGGCAAAGCCCACCTGAAAGTGATCTTAGGTAACAGTGCTGAAATACTGGAGCCTAGTCGACAATAGTAAAGATTAGCTAGCAGTAATAAAGCCCAGAGTTCAGATAATAGAGATTACAGGTAACCATGGGTAAAGATCAATCAACAGTCATGAAGACCAGCTAACTAGTGGTAAACGAATCGTCAACCAATAGTAACAGATTCTAGCTAACAGAGTTAAAGCCAAGTTGACTGTGGTAGAACTTAACTTTCACTGTTAAATAACTGTAGCAAAGCGCAACTAGTGGTGTTAGAGTTTAAATAATAGTGACAAATTGCAATTGTCCATGGGCAATGATCAATCATTAGTGATCAGTGATGGAGCCAAGCTCATAATGTAAAAGCCCAGATAAATGTGATAAAGCTTAGTTAACAGTGTTAAAATACTAGGATCTAAAAGACAATAGTAAAGCTCAGTTACCAGAGATTAATCCCAGCTATCAGAGGCAAAGCCTTACGAATAGTAATAGATGCTAGCTAACATAAGTAGAGCTTAATCGAAAGAAGAGCCTGGCTTCTAGTGATAAAGACTAGATAACAGTAGCAAAGCCCAACTAGTGGTGTAAGAGTTCAGATAATAGTGATAGATTGCAGTTGTCTATGGGTGAAGATCAATTACGCTCAACCAGCAACGGCAAGGGTCAGTTGAAATCAGCAATTAGTGGTAAAGTTTATCCAAAAATAGAAAAAGACAATTCATAGAAGTTCAATCTAGTTAACAATGGTAAAGCCAAGCCACCAGTGATAGAAGCCCCGTTATAATCGAAGATGACATTCAATACCTATCTATCTAAACCTTTTTATAAAAAAGGAAGCAAAGTACGTCTTTTATTTGAATGTGTTCTATATTCTTCTAAATAAACTAAATTGAAATGATATTGTGATGATGATGACGATAAAACATGAATTTGTAGTGGATTCTCTTTGAAATAGGGCATAAGAAATCTTTGTAATTAGATTTATAACTCGTTATTTAATACCATCATCGATTGTACATTGGTTGTATAAGTAGCAGCCCTTTAACGTCCCACTGCTGGGCACAGGCCTCCTCACTCCAAGGAGCGAGGATTTTTTAGAGCATAGACCCACCACGCTGCTCCACTGCGGATTGGCAGGTATAGTACACAAGTGCACTCACTATTCCTTCACTCTCATAGTCCAATGTGACAGGAATCCGACACAACCGGAGAGAGATAAGGCGCAGGACCGACGGCTTAACGTCCTCTCCGAGGCACGGGGGTGGATCACACCGCCAACTTCCCAACTTCAGGCAAATATTGAGAAAATCTTAATAGAAAACTCAATATTGATTTTTGAATTGGCCCGACCCGGGACTCGAACCCAGGACCTCATGTCTGTAGTCGAACATGCTAACCACTAGACCAATGAGGCAGTCATTATTGGTTGTATAATATGAGAAAATTGCTATACTTGATAATTTAAAATCGATCAATAGATACAAATTCACATATAGATACAGAAATAGATAAATATACTTTATTGGACGCTACAAATAGTAGGCAAAAGAAAAATGCAATAACTTAACAGAAACTAGGTTTACTGAGTAATTGGACGGTCTTGTAGCTAAGTTGCTATCTCTTGCAGCTCACTCTGCGGTAGGAATACTGCTATAGGAGTACTAAATAGAATATATTTACACACAAACATATGTCGGATTTAAAAGAGGGTAAGCCGGACATCAGAAACATATACAAACATACATACATAGCATCACGTCTCATTTCCATAGGGGTAGGCAGAGACCACGTCCTTCCACTTGCCACGATCCATATCTGCTTCGCTTCTTCCATTCTCATTAAACCTTTCATACAAGTTCGTCGGTTTAGAGTACTCTTGACCTGGCCGTTATTTAAAATGTCCTGGATTTGGTCCAGGAACGTTCGCCTCGGTCTTCCCCTTCCAACTTTCGCATTCACCCTTGACTTATAAATCCTTTTTGTCAGTCTCCTTTCACTCATTCCCTCTACATACTTCTCATCTCTATCGCATTTATTTTACTTATGTGATTCTTCTGCCATACCCAACTTTCACTACCATACATAAGTGTTCCCACGAGTAGCAAGGGAACGTAGGTCCATTCTGGCAGAGCCTCGCATGCCAGAATAAGGCTCTACCTATTCTGGGTTCGCCCGGTTCCAGGGCCACCGCTTGCGACTAGGCAAAATGCCCCTAGCCATGAGTCACTCGGCACGGTACACCTTGGACTGGCAGGAAGTGGGTCGGAAAATGGAATAAATGGGGGAACGGGTCAAAAGATAGGAACTTTTGCAAGGATGAAAAAGGAAAATATAAGGTTATTATATAGACTATTAAATTATTGTGATCACAGCTTAATTAGTAAAACAAAGCAGCTTTGAATACTTACTCCAATAGTCCTTTAACTAAAGATAGGGAATATATTAATTAAAGAAGAATATGACAGTAATCAACTACACAATGAAATGTATAAATGGTAATGGAAGTAGTGTGAATTTATTAAAGCAGTAGCAGAGAGTGACGGAATTAACATTTTTTAAATACGAATTACATCGTTAAAATGTTTTTCTTTTGTAGTGTGTTGTAGTTTAATTCGTTTCTTCTGTCTATCCTAAGTATTTCTATTTGTTGACTAATTAAGTTGTATATAGCAGAATAATTATTAAGGTAAGTGGTATTAAAAACTGCACGCGAGAAACGGATCAGATGACGTCCTTTCCGTGACAAGGCTGCAGCTGAAAATCGAGGCCGTGTGTCAGGTGTATGGCATACGGCATATGCCGAGCTGTACTGCCTTTTTGGGGCTGTGTGGGGGTCGCACGGCATTTGAATCACTTGTTGTAACTTAAATGCTGTGCAATCAATTAAAATAAATTATATTAATTGTTAAATTATGTTCAATTGTATCACACTGCTCTGAATAAAGTTTTCTTTCTTTACTGGTCAGAAAGATATCGGTCCATGCCCCGACGCAATCACTAAGAATGCATACCGTACACGCGCCAACGGTTCCTTTCATAGCACCCCTATTGCGATCTGGGTTCAGAAAATGCCATGATCCAAAGCACGTGACTTTAACGAATTATTGCCGCCTCTTTCTATTTAACTATCCAGTTGTATCAGTATACATTATGTATACACCCATGTTGAACTTCATAAATACAAAATTTCGATAGACATACGAGTAGACAGTGCTCCATAAACGTTGTTTAATATTGATACAGATATAGATACAGGAACAGGCACAGATATTAAAAAAAGTACAGGACTAAGTTAATACAAATACAAAGCTGCTATACTCTTATCTGAGGCATTAAATTAATAGCCGTACATACAGCCTTCATTACGTCATATCTTGAGCCCATCAAACGTAATGGACTATCATTTTCATGATCCTGTTTAAAGCAATCCCCCTACTCTTTTAAATCTAACTGTTTATAAACTATAAGCTTTTCCCTTTGGTGTAACCCCCTTGTTCCGGATTCCGTGTAAACATGAAAAAGGATTGGAAAGTAGCTGGATATAATATAAATCGCCAATACTTTTCGAAATCTAATTAGTGAATCAATTTCGTGGTTTAAGCCGTTGTCACATTAATGCCTGTCTAAAAACCTATAATGGACAATGTTATGTGTATATCCTTCCTTATCATCATCAAATGCCTTCTTCAAAACGAAGTTTGACAGTCAGTCGGTAGAAAACACCTTTCTCTTAAGCAATCCTTTTTAATTGTGTCGTAACTATGAGTCGTTTCCTTCCGTCTATCATCCATTACTGCTTCGGTCTACCAGGTGCACTTTTGCCTTTTGATTCTAAAAAGCTGGATGTCCATCCTGCCTTGTAGGATCAACCTTGGATACTCAAATAGCAATCTCCTTTGATAATGTCATAAAAAAGCTGGACCTGACATAACCCTTGAGAACGCGATCTCTTGCAAAAATCCTTACGTATTATAAAACAAAGTCCATCGCTCTGGCTGTCTATCTGTTCGCGAAAAACTGACAAACTACTAAACAGATAATCATGCAAATTTACCAATAGATAGAGGGATTCATGAGCAAGGTATACATCTATAATTTATCAAGATTTTGTATAAATTAGTTGAATTATAAAAGCTATTAGAAGTGACGGAAAACTTATGCCGCGTGTAAGCTTTCAACGAAAACGCTGCCTAAATCTTAAGAGATATAACAAAACAATCTATCAATGGATGAATTCTCTTTTATAGATCTATAAAATAATCTATAATAGAATATATCTATCTTGTAAGCATAGCTCACTATACGCCCTTTTTATCTTTTGAAAACATTGTCATATACATTGCGGTCATTGGAAAGTTATAAAGACGGATACACCAAATTAATTGAGATATTTATCTCCAATATTCCATGTACATTATTATGATTCCTTAAATCACATCATTTAAATGGATATCTTAAGAGATATCGCAAAAAAACGAGGCGCGAAAATAAATCTGCCATATTCTATTATCAGGGTAACTGAATATATTTATCATTAGGCAGACCTCGTTTGCCATTTTATTTTTATAAAAAAAACCCTTTTTTCACTGTATTTATTATTTGATATACAAATAACACATGATTGATGAACCTTTTGTCAAATATCGAATAGGTGACCCTTTGAATAAATTGTGTCATGTATAGATTTTCCATTTAAGACGCTTTGAAAGGGTAATATAGGTAATTTAAGCAACTTGCCGACACTGTATCTTTTCCCTGTGGTGTTACCCAAACAGTTATCGATCTCGTGGAAATATGGAGAAACCCTTTTTTAGTGTGGTATGCTATATTTTGAAATGAAAAGAAACTTTAGCAACAGTTACCATTGCAAAGGTTATTGATGGTGTTTTTCCCAAACCCATGTAGAAACCCGTTCTTAGTGAGGGTTTAGTTGAAAACTCTCGGGGTCTTGGATTTGGGCACGAGTAGGTCGGAGTGTAGACTTCACCAGTCTAAACCGTTCTCAATGTACGTTGATATTCAATGTGCCTCTTACCATGCGGTGATCGCTCGCAGTATTCACTATACTGATCACAGAGACATCATTGAATATGTTTCATAGACATGATGAATCTCATTTCTCGTGGAACCATCGGGACTCAGCCAGGTCCATTTTCGGAGCGGCTGTTTCTTTTCCATGAAATCAGCGAGCATCTGTCCCCACTGGTTCCGTTGCCCATAGCCATATTGCCCCACTCTCAACTCTGCCCCACTTCGTTCGCCGAGTTTTGCGTTGAAATCTCCCATCACAACATTGTAGAATGTCCCAGAGGTATGCATGGCCCTGGATATGTCCTCATACATAACCTCTACATCCTCATCCGGATGTGATGATGTGGGTGCGTAAACCTGGATGACCTTCAGCGAATACCGTTTGGTGATTCTGAGTATCAGGTACGCTACCCTGTTGGACACGCTGTTAATTTCTACAATGCTGTTGACGAGGGATTTGTGGACAAGGAATCCGACACCACCTTGAGATTGAACTTCACCTTCCCGGTAGTAAAACAAGTTACCGGATTCGAGGATTATCGTGTCCTCCCCCTCTCTACGGACTTCGGACAATCCTATAATATCCCAGTGTAACTTGTTTACTGCTTCTTCCAGTTCGAAGATCTTTTCGTCGGTCCTCAAAGTGCGTGCGTTGTATGTTGCCAGGTCAAGTCGTCGGGGTTGGCAGCGGGATCCCTTCCGGAAATTTTAGCACCCCTTGCCCCGCTGTTACCATGACCGCTGCCAGAGCTAGAATAGCAGGGCTTCCGGGGACTGGGGGCCGTTGCTGCCTTGTTTTGCTCATCTGTGGTTGTGCTGATAATCACCACGCTTGACAGGCGGGTTGGTGATCGCAGTGCTGACCTTCTCGCACCGATAACGCTGCTGCCCGTTATCGGTCTGTGGTAACCGTTATCGGTTATATAGAATGGTTATACCGTCATTTGTCGGTCGCCTCGTCGGTAGTAGCAGGGTGCACCGCGTGCAGGTGAGGTTGGTGTTTGGAGAAACAGACTAGGACGCGTTTCCCCCTTCTACCCCATTATTATACCCCATATATTGGTAATGAGTTTGTGTAAATTGATATCGGGAACATTAAGTGATTGAACATTATAATTCGAGTTAATTAATAAAGCGTTTGATTGCACAGACATTACCCACGAACGCCCACAGTATAAGAAATTAATAACGATGTCGGCGGAGAACCCTACGCCCCTGTGCTTTATGGTCTCCTTCTCTCTTATTTTCCGACATACATATATATATGTCGGAGTGCAAGATTCTGTGGATCGCTAGTCCGTGTGTAATAGTCTATGGAACGCTGGCGCCATCTGTGTATCGGCGTGGGGGCAGAGTCAATAAGTGGCAGTCCGGCCCGTCTCTCGGCAGTTCGCGAGTGGCGGTCGTCCGGAGTGGTTGGTTGACTATTGAAACTGTCGCGTTCCTAGCTATTAGTGTTAATGAGTTTGTGTAAATTGATATCGGGAACATTAAGTGATTGAACATTATAATTCGAGTTGATTAATAAAGTGTTTGATTGCACTGGCATTACCCACGAATGCTCACAGTATAAGTAATTAATAACGATGTTGGCGGAGAACCCTACGCTCCTGTACTTAATGCTTCTCCGTTCTCTCTTATTCTCCGACATATATATATAATGGTGAA
Organism: Elymnias hypermnestra; assembly: GCA_015832385.1. Classification (NCBI taxonomy): domain Eukaryota; kingdom Metazoa; phylum Arthropoda; class Insecta; order Lepidoptera; family Nymphalidae; genus Elymnias; species Elymnias hypermnestra. Next base: position 37,533 of record JACTOM010000496.1, on the reverse strand, counting down.
GTGTTAGTTTCTTTAAAAGTGTTCATCTCATGAAATACCAGTGCGAATTGAATTTTTTTATATAATTGGATAGCTCATTAAAAGGGGAAGGCTGACTATATATCATCACGTTATGACCAACAGGAACAGTGTAACGAGGAAAAATGTTGCAAAAACGGGGAAAATGCTATGAACCCTGTATAAACGGTTTAATATATAACGCCAATTTCTTTGTTAAAGAATTTCCAACCTTTCTAGGATAATATAATTACCGCTCTCTTGAAGTTGTGAGGCTCAGCTGATCTCAACTTGATGCTAAAATGTGAAGCTGAAGAGTTTGTACACTTAAACACACTAATCTCAGAAAATACCAATTCGATTTGACAAATTCTTTCAGTTATAGATAGGCTATTTATCGATGACGGCTATGGGCTATATAACATCTCATTACAACCAATAGCAGCGGAGGAAAAATGAAAAGGTTTCATCTATTACGGAATAGAATAGAATACTTCTCACGGTCTAATAAAATTCGGTAATAAAATGTAACAATATTAGACCTACTTTATTCATATACCTGCTGTCTATGCTCTAAAATCCCTCCCCCTGAAGTGGTTTTTTATATACGTCGCAGAAAAAGCATAGGTTCCCGCCGAGTTATTAGTGGAGTCCATAATTCTACCTCCGAAGTGTGGGCTTTGGTGGGCAATACAAGCATATTAACAGTAATAGGAACCCGCGATGGTTTCAATAGTCGACCGCTCTGGCAGACCGACACTCGAAAACTGTCAAGTAAGCCGCCAGCCTGTGACTCATTGCCTCTGCCCAGCGCCGATAGATGGAGCTGGTTTTCCGGAAACTATTTGACTCCGACTTATATATAAGTTCTTCAAAACTATATCAAAGGTCCATAAATATACAATATATATACACTTCATGACTGTAATCGAACATGCTAACTACTAGACCTTTAAGACATTTTCTTCAATGATCACTAATTTTAGTAAATGAATAAATGACGATCTTCCACTTTCCCAATAATTGAACAATTGCTAAAAATCTTGGACTTTAAAAGGCTTTAACTTTACTTTTACGACTCGAAAAAATGGTATATTTTGTCACAGACACAACGACATACGCATACATGTTTTGCATATAATTTAAATTCAAAAATTAGCTTTTAGGTCAACTACACTAAGTGTTTGCAACGGGTTATGCATAAAAAATTTCACGTGTACCTAACGACTGTATCATAGGTGAGATCACAGTCAATCACAAAAAGAAATTACCAATACTTTCTTAAATAATTATAAACTAATTATTGTAAATGGTCTCAGGGATCTGGGAGTGTAAAATGAATATTAATTGAGTAAAGCTATCCTATATAGAAGCTTATTCGAAAATACAGCTTTAAATTGCTTTATCTTAGAAATTCATACGGTTAAATTTAAGCTTAACTAATAGTTCTCTCACCGTTGAAGCGATTTACATGATACGAAATTCTAACCGCAACTTTGTATGAAACAGCAACTTCAAAATTGGATCCAAAACGAAATTTAAAATGTGTGGGTAGCAAAAAAAAAAAAAAGATAACGTCCCAAAATTTTTCCCAAAGTGCACAACTAACAATTATAGTTATTTTTGGCGTCGATATTGCTTAAAAATTTGTTTTCACGATAAATTAATCATATTTCTGAGCTTCTATTTAAAATAGGTAAGGTATATAATTCAAATTTCTTAAAGGAATAAACGAAAGCCCATCATGTGGTCTAATTGGTTCCATGACCCTTGTCCTATCTGAAGGCGGCATGACCGGAGCACTTGATATGTCTCACGGGAGCTCTCTCTCTGGGGCAGCAGATCCCACGTTTACTGCCCCAAAGGTCACCGTTAAGGGGGCATCTGGCGGTCATGGACCACACGCCTCCGGCGAATGGTTGGAGCCAGTATATACTGCTCTTGCTGCCTCTCCGTCAACTCCTTCTACGTCATGGCTGTTTCACAGGAGAAAATCGTCTGTAAAGCCTGCTTACTCATCACCATAGCGCTCGTCATAAAAGGCAGCGAGAGATCACTATGGCTCAATATGGACCGACCTCTAATGAATGTTGTGCTGTGTCTACCACTGCAAGAACTGAATTTTGAATATCACATTATTTTGTGCAAAAAAAACACCAAACCAAAGAACGACTCCATAAGCTGTGTGTTCAAAAAGTATCGCGAATTTTGTGTTTTTTCAAAAATTATTTATTTATTCATGAATATCTATTTTGTCCCCTTCAAAGTAATCCCCATGAGATATTATACACTTGTGCCAACGGTTTTTCCAATCTTCGAAGCACTTCAAAAAATCATTTTTTTTTTTATCTTGTTCAGCTCCTCCTTCGATGCCGTCTTTATCTCGTCAAGAGAAGAGTAACGTCGTCCTTTCATGGGCCTCTTCAGTTTAGGGAACAAGAAAAAGTCACAGGGGGCCAGATCTGGGGAATACGGTGGCTGCGGCATCATTAGTGTGTTGTTTTTGGCCAAAAAGTCGCGCACAAGCAACGATGTGTGAGCAGGGGCGTTATCGTGGTGCAAAAGCCAATTTTTGTTCTTCCACAAATCCGGGCGTTTCTGGCGGATTGCTTCGCGCAAATTGCGCATAACTTGCAGGTAATATTCCTTATTGACCGTTCTTCCCTGTGGCAAGAACTCATGATGCACCACGCCCCTGCAATCAAAGAAAACTGTCAGCAAAACTTTCACATTCGATCGAACTTGGCGCGCTTTTTTCGGTCTTGGTTCGTGCGGCAGCTTCCATTGAGATGATTGAGCTTTGGTTTCCACGTCATAACCATAAACCCACGATTCGTCACCAGTTATGACCCTCTGGAGCAAATTTGGGTCGTCGCGGACAGAGTTTAACATCTCATTAGCAATGTTCATGCGATGCTGTTTTTGGTCACAATTGAGCAATTTTGGTACGAATTTCGCGGCGACCCGTCTCATGCCCAAATCATTGATAAAAATCGAATGGCACGAGCCAATCGATATGTTTAGGTCCTCAGCAACTTCTCTAACGGTGATTCGACGATTGGCCAATACCATTTTCTCCACTTCATTAATTTTTTCGTCTGTTGTTGAAGTGCTCGGGCGTCCGGCACGCTCTTCGTCGTTCACATCTTCTCGGCCTTCTGAGAACATTTTGTACCACCGATAAACGTTGCTTCGGTCCAAGGTAGCTTCTCCGTATGCCACAGTCAACATTCGGAATGCATCCGCGCACTTAATTTCGTTTTTCACACAAAATTTGATACAGGTTCTTTGATCCATTTTTTTGAATAGGTAAAAATCGAAGACGATCCAAAACACGTGCAAGCAAAGCAGCTGTCAACAATTAAATCGTGCAAGCAAAGCAGCTGTCAACAATTAAATGAACATTCAAAATGGCCGAGCTTGTCGGCATAAGTGAGGGACATGAGTACCAACATAACGCCACAAAAAATTCAAAATTCGCGATACTTTTTGAACACACCTCGTATTCTAATATATCAACAAAAAATAACATACGTTGAGATTGAACCTAATATAAAACTGAAAAAGAGGAAACGCAAGTTATTGTAAAAGAGAATCCCATTACTTCAAACAATGAATTTCAAATAAAGGTCTAATCTCAAAGAAATGATCCGTCGTGAATATGGGTATTAAATATTGTAGATCATACTAGTGCAAAAAGTTCTTCTTGAATAAAATATATATGCTTTCTTTATAAGCACTTTTCTTCAGGAAAAATTCTTCCACAGTATAGCATCGAATTACTATTGATCGGAAGCAATTCAGTTGAAATCACTCCGGTAGAAGCTTTACTCAACTTGATCGCTTCTAGTCAACTTCTAAGGCACTACAAAGGCATATGATTAAACTACACATTTCTACAAAAGTTTTTCGTTCAACTATAAAATGAAACAATGCTAAAGGTCGAAAAACTCCAATAATTGCGACAGTAAGATTGTCAAAATTGAATGATAAAGAGAATTTACTATAATGGTTTCACCTAAGGAGTACTACAGTAATTACCAGCTTAGTAACAGAAGGTCCAAGTAATTCTGCAAGTTTATATGGACGACGGCATTCACTTAACATAAAACGAAATGGACTTTCATATCCCAGGAGGTATATTTCTATTAAACAACGTAAAGCCGTGAAACTTTAAACACAGCGAGAACGCGTGCCTCCGGGATTTCTATTTATAGGTTTTGGCTCAGAGATCTTGCATAGCAAATCGGGAATAGCGTTAAAGGCTTAAGGATCCGAGTCGATTTACGACAACTACATTTAGTTTATTATTGGTACGATATTTTACTCTTTATATAGCACACTATTTTTCACTTGGGGTAATACTTTTACGGTGTCTTTGCTCCGAAATGAAGACCTAAAATCTAGTAAGAAGAGTGGCATACGGTGTCGAGCCAAATTACCCACTGAATTCCAATGAAAACTTTCCTTAAGTGGAGCATCAGTGGGTCAGTATTTGATGTGCAGTGTAATAAGGTACCTTAATTGATCACGCCAAGAAAATTTGTGGAATGGAAAGAAGAAGGGCTACCCTATATTTGCTGATTCTTAAGGTTTGCCATTGGAGAAGAGGAGGATCCACAGCTTCTCTTAGAATCACCTTAAACTCAAATCATGCAAAGAAACTTCTACTTCACTCTGATATTGCAAAGTTGACTACAACATGGTCCCTCTGTCTCTCATTTCCCTCCTTCAGCGAAAAATCATTCTCGCAGATAGAGACCACTGCCCTCTATTTGTGGCTGTTGCACCAACTATCCCTTCTTGCGAAAGATCTTCTTCCAAACCAGACACTCCAAAAGTGCAATCAATCAATAATCAAAATCAATCAAAATCAATAAGTATACTAGATATTTAATGTAGTGTACACACCAACCTCGGATCAATGATTTATCTGCTCAATTCCTTCTTGGTATCAGCTTTAACACCTATAGACCTCGCAGGCAACCTGCACTAACAGTATGTGAGTCCTGACAAAAGGGTCCTAACTACATGTAATCCATTTAAGAGCGATTATGGTCAACGTAGGCCAAGAACTGTCCAATTGCAACAGCAAAATTGTGCCCAAAAGTCATTCAGAATGCGCAAAAAATCCCCATCAGTTGTATACCATTAGTCCAGCACAAGTCGCAGGAAAAATCAGTTCATTCCTTTTTGTATATTTTTGTCCGAAACTTAGATATTCAAAAGTAGCTTACTGTACCAATTAATTCAACATTGGAGTATTTTGTGTGAATAACTTTATTTGTTATAGATTTGGATTTAGTTAGCTGAAGCATTCCGACACGAGGAGCGCGATAAATCTTTAATTACCTGCTAAAGTTACAAAAAACTGTTGGAATTTGTCTTTTGTAGTAACGCAACAAAATTTTGCAGCATTATATTGTTACTGTACGCTTATATTCTCTTCCGTGCAATAATTCTCCTTATTTTGGACCTTTTGGACTTGATGAGGCAGGAGACCTCGCAATACCCTCTAAATCCCAGTATATCTTGCGCATTCTTCTTTGATGTTTTGTTCTTTGACGTTGATGAGAGTTTGAGCAGATAGCATTCCTGGTTGCTTAAAATAAAAAGCCCGTCCTTACTAATTGCCTTATTTTATATGTTCTAGCATAAAATCTTCTTTAATGCGTTAAAATTATGTGTGTGCTGAAATATTTCTATCTTCTTTAAAGGCATGCGATTGTATTCATGGAATTTAAAACAGCATAAGCTTTTGCACCTACAATACGAGTTAGGAATATAATACTATACAATACAAGCGAGAGAGATATAAAAGACAGCTTTAGTAGTGAATGTATAAAATCAGCAGTAAAAATAACGTTTGCATTATGAATTACGTCTATTCTGAGGTTTGCGGCAACCGCTGCAGTGTTTATGCGAAAACTTCATCGCGTTTCCATTAGCGACAGCCAGATCATTTTATGTTTTCCTAATTTCAATTTCCTGTTGGATTTTCTGCGTTACTTCAGTAGTTTACTGTTAAAATTACTCGAAGACTCATTGACTGCACTGAACTTACAGACTATCAATTTTTTTTATCTATTAATGTGATGGGTGAGGTTGTTTCAACTTCAAATTATTCTCGCAAATTGAATCAATTTTGGGACCCATGTGCTGCACGTGCCTGTTAGTCATGAAGCCATCATTACGTCATCTTCATCATTTTGTCTTTGTCCGCTTATCGTAAACTTTCGACTATTGAATGGCGAACTCCTTAGGGTTTGGAGTGACCCTGCTTTTAAGCATTCGCCACTTACAAAAATCAATACAGATTTGTTTTAGAGAGATTATTTGACATATAAATCAGGCATCCATTGACATATATTGATGTTGGCAGCCGTTACACTACAAACTAATATAACTTTAAGTAATTTCAACTTGGGATTAACGATTGGCATATCCTAGTAATAACTGTGACCGACAGTTAAACTAACTTCAAATACAATTAAACTAAGTTTCGACCAATAAAAATTTATCCAATAAAGAATCTAATCAAAATATTGTATATTAAATTTTTTTTGTATAACGTCAGATTATTTTTTTTTAAACACACATGCATACCACGCCTCATTCTCATAGAGGTACTTGCATATCTCCTTCGCTTCTTTCATTCTCTTGACGGCCTCGCTGGCTTTGCTAGCGGAGGTCCCGGGTTCGATCCCCGGCAGGACGAATTTAGGAAATTATATTTTCTCATTTGTCTGAGTCTGGACTGGTGGGAGGCTTCGGCCGTGGCTAGTTACCACCCTACCAGCAAAAACGTACCGCCAAACAAAGAGATGTGTTCCGGTACGATGCTGTGTAGAAACTTTAAGGGGTATTTCGCCTCTTAACAGATTAGCGCGCTTCCATCTTAGACTGTATCATCACTTACCATCAGGTGAGATCACAGTCAAGTGCTAATCTGTCAGCAATAAAAAAAATAAAAAAATTCTCATCAAACCTTTCATGCAAGTTCGTCGGTTTAGAGTACTCTTGACCTGGCCGTTATTTAAAATGTCCTGGATTTGATCCAGGAACGTTCGCCATGGTCTTCCCCTTCTAACTTTTGCATTCACTCTTGACTCATAAATCCGTTTTGTCAGTCTCCTTTCACTCCCTCTCTCTACATGCCCAAACCATCTAAGCATACCTTTCTCAATTTTAGTCACTACGTCTTCTTTTATACCACAACGTTCTCTTATCACACTATTTCTTACTCTGTCACTCAATTTTAATCTACTCATGCTTCTCAACGCTCTCATCTCTACCGCATTTATTTTACTTCTGTGATTCTTCTGCCATACCCAACTCTCACCACCATATCACATAGGTTTTTTTAAGGTTTCCATAATAAGTATTCGACGATAAAAAAGGTGATATAAATGCCTATTTTATATATCAATGATTAACTTGACGATTGTTCTAGTCACAATATTTTCTTTAACAAAAATAGCGTTAGTAGCTATTAATTTCGGGATCCAATACTGTATAGTGATACTGTATGATTCAAATGTGATACTTTATAGGTCGATGATTATCTTGACAATAATTATGATCACAAGTCGTAAAGGTGGCTCTCAGGGGTTCTTCTCAACTTTAATTGAGGGGTGCGGGCCTCGAGGCAGAGCCTCCTTACCCGGGCATCTTCCTCAGACATCAATTTGATGTCTGGTATTCTGTTCTGCCCGCAATCATACGGGCTGGTTCCCGCTGGCAACGCTAGCGGGTCCATCCAGGTCAATTAATTAAATGGTCAAGTTCTTTACGTAAGGTAAAGGTCGTAAAGGTGGCGCTACAGCAGCAGTATTTTCTTTAACATAGATGGAGTTAGTTGCCATGTCTCTATCTTTCTTTTCATTTATATTGAAGGTAAGTATCAGCCCATTAACGTCCCACTGCTGGGAACAGGCCTCCTCACTCATATGAGAGAGGATTTTTTTAGAGTATAGACCCACCACGTTGCTTCATTGCGAATTAACAGGCATAGCACACGAATGCACTCTCTATTCCTTCACTCTCATATTCCGATGTGAGCGTAATCCGACACCACCGGAGAGAGATCGGGCACAGGACCGACGGCTTAACGTGTTCTCCGAGGCACGGGGGTGGATCACATCGTCAACTTCCCAACTTCGGGCAAATATTGAGAAAATCTTGATAGAAAACTCAATATCCATTTTCGGATTGGCCCGACCCGAGACTCGAACCCAGGACCTCATGTCTGTAGTCTAACATACTAACCATTAGACCAATGAGGCAGTCATTTGTATTGCGTATTTGTTATTTATTAGGCTTAACAAGTAAGTAGCAGCCTATTAACGTCCCACTGCTGGACACAGGCCTCCTCACTCCAAGGAGCGAGGGTTTTTAGAGCATAGACCCACCACGCTGTGATAGTAGAGTGAAGGAATAGAGAGTACACAACAAGTGTACTCTCTATTCCTTCACTCTCATAGTCCGGTGTGACGGGAATCCGACACGACCGGAGAGAGATCAGGCGCAGGACCGACGGCTTAACGTGCTCTCCGAGGCACGGGGGTGGATCACACCGCCAACTTCCCAACTTCGGGCAAATATTGAGATGGCTTAACAAGGCTCCTTGGAATTGGAGAATAATACCATTGCTTTCGAATGTAAAATCTATTAGTAACGTCGATTATATTAGCAAAAAACTCAGTAGTGACTCTGTATAATAAAAAGTTATAATTAGTGACATTTTACAGTCAAATTATGAGTTAATAAAATCGTTTCATCATCTTGTTACACAAGTGTTTCATTAAAAAAGTCGCTTTCATTAAACGTTGTTACTCAACCTACAGTTACCTTGCTGAAGTTTCTATAAAGGTTATGGATAAAGTTTTAACAGTGTCTCGTAAAAAAGGCTAATTATGAACGGCTAAAATTTAACGAAGATTGTTATACAGACTTTCAATTTCTTGGTTATTCAATATATTGAATAACATTTTCTTTTAAACATTTTCTAGTATGCATGCGGTGAATGATGAAAGAGTTTAAAAGAGTAACCTATTAATTTAAAAAAAAAGTAATAACTGTTTCTAATTGGTAACCTCTTGAATACTTATATAATTGGTTACTTTCTGAATTATTATAGTCCATTATCTGATGTATGATTCTATTGGGTTACTTCGTGAATAATTCTAATTGGTGACCTCTTGAATAACTATAATTGGTTACTTTATGAAGAATTCTATTTGGTTGCTTCGTGAATAACTCTAATAGGTAACCTCTTCGTCGCTGTCGTCGCTTCAACCGATGGACGTCCACTGCTGGACATAGGTCTCACATAATGACGTCCACAAGGCCTGGTCTTGCGGTTGGCTCCAGCGGCTACCGGCGACCCTCCTTATATCATCGGTCCACCTTGTAGGGGGTCTGCCTACACTGCGGCGTCCTTTGTGGGGTCGCCACTCTAGCACCTTCGGCCCCCAACGTACGTCGGTCCTTCGGACTATGTACCCCGCCCATTGCCACTTCAGGTTTCATTGCGATTCGTAGAACTATGTCGGTGACTTTGGTTCTACTACGGATCTCTTCATTTCTAATTCGATCACGTAGAGAAACTCCAAGTATAGCTCTCTCCATCGCAAGCTGAGTGACTCTGAGCTTCCGCATGAGGCCCATAGTCAGCAACCACGTCTCAGAACCGTAGGTCATCACTGGCAACACGCACTGTTCGAAGACTTTAGTCTTCAGGCACTGAGGAATTACTGAGGTAACCTCTTGAATAACTATAATTGGTTAGTTTAAGAATTATCGTAATCAATTACTTCTTGGATGATTCTAATTGGTTACTTAATGCTTGTGGTTGAGTTACATCGCGTATAATTGTAAAAAATAAAATAACTCATAAAGTATTCATTCTTAACCTCTTTAATGATTTTAATTATTTACGTTACTGGTTAACTCAATCATCATAGTGGTTATGTTACTGGTTACGTTACAATTATTTTAATTATAGTTGGTAGCTTGGTGAATGATTTTATTTCGTCACTTCGATTTACTTTATGAATGATTCTATCTGCTAATCAAGTAAATAACATTAAAACTAAGGAAATGATAAATGTACACTGTTTTGTGAATAAAGATGTTTTTTTTTCAAAACTTCCTCAAATCCCCTTCATGCTAGACCCATGTCCCCGAGAAGCTTAAAGTGTCCTATTTTAACAACATCTGTATTTGTGGTAAATATGTTAAATGAATATACCGCCGAATTCAACTCGGTTGGGCAGCGTTCGGGAAATACCGGAAGACTTTTTCGTCCAATATCCCTCAGTGCCTGAAGTTAGTCTTCAGTCTTCGAACAGTGCGTGTTGCCAGTGCTTACCTACGGATCGGAAACGTGGTCGCTGACTATGAGCCTCATTCGGAAGCTCAGAGTCACTCAGCGTGTGATGGAGAGGGCTATTGCTCGGAGTTTCTCTACGCGATCAAATCAGAAATGAGGAGATCCGTAGCAGAACCAAAGTCACCCACATAGCCTTACGAATCGCGATCGATGGCAATGGGCGGGGCACATAGGCCGACGAACTGATGGACGTTAGGACCGGAAGGTGCTGGAATGGCGACCCCGCACCGGACGACGCAGTGCAAGAAGACACCCCACAAGGTAGACCGACGATATAAGGAGGATCGCCAGTAGCCGCTGGAGCCAGGCGGCACATTTCGTGAGACCTATGTCCAGCAGTAGACATCCATCAGTTGAAGCGACGACGACGACGACGATGTTATATGAATCATATAAAAATTAACTAACTGTCTCGGCAATTACAACTGCGTTTGTATTTTAAAGTATAATTGTCATGATATTGATTTTATCGTCGCTTGGTTTGTTATTTTAAAATGTAAGCGTAGCAACGAAATTGTATTGCAGTTTGTTGAACGAGACAATTGAATTTTAATCTACGAATCTTCATTGCGAGCACGTAAGCTTTTTTCTAGACTTAACATAAAAGCTATAACTCACTGAGGTCCCGGGTACGATTCCTTTTCACCTTTTTTATAACAAGAGGCATGATAGGTGCGTATCTTGGTTTCGAATCCTGGCATTTACGTGCTCTTTGATGAAGGAAAACTTCTCCTGGGGTATGTAGCCTGCCAACCTGCAGTGTAGTGGCTCTATGCACTAATTTCTCTCCTAAAATGGAGGAGCCCTGTGCTTAGCTGTGGGACGTTAATAGGCTGCTACTTGTTACTTGCTTTTGTAAACGTTTTTACGAAATATTTCACATATACATCAATACGTTATAGTATAAATATTCATGGGTGATGCAAACCAATCGATGTGACAGTTGTCATTCCTATCGCATATATTGTATACGTTTTCATTTGAGTGTTCGTTATGTATTTCAATATATCTATATTAATATTTTACCATGTATTTATAAGATATTTTAATCCTTATTTCTTATATATTAATAATAATAAAATAGGTCCAGCCATCCTTGAGTAAACGTGGATAAATGGCATAACAAATACCACTTTTTTATAGATGTACAGATAATAGATTTGGTATGTGTTCATTTAATTTAAAAAGCTTGATTGTAAATGTTGTTTTAGGATTTTTAATTAACAGCTTCGGGGGATTTACATAACGCAACGTTATATTTTTAAATTAATTTATAATTCTCGCTTGAATTGTTCGTGATATTGTCTGCATAGAGTTATCACTCATGTCTTTACTGGGAGGCTTTGGCCACGGTTATTAACTTATCTAGTGTGCTATTTTATTTCTAAAATTCCCAGGTGTTAGAAATTCCCTCTCTCTTTCCAAAGAGAACGTCCATCCCCTTTACTCGATTATATTCAGAATGTCTGACATTTAGCGTAGTGTAATTCGTACTCCAATTATAAATTAGAGTGTGGGGTTCGTCAAAGAGGCTTGACCTTACCGGACTTTTTAAATCTGTACATTAATGACGCGATTGGAAGGCTAAAATCGGCTGTCGAATTTTTGTATCGTTATATAATTTATATATGTCGGAGAATAAGAGAGAACGGAGAAGCATTAAAAGCACAGGGGCGTAGGGTTCCCCGCCGATATCGTTATTAATTTCTTATACTGTGGGCGTTCGTGGGTTATGCCGGTGCAATCAAACACTTTATTAATTTACTCGAATTATAATGTTCAATCACTTAATGTTCCCGATTTCAATTTACAATTCAACTCATTAACAATAATAGCTAAGAACGCGACAGTTCTAACAGTAGACGGCTCCGTTCGAGCGCCACTCGACAACTGCCGAGAGACTCCCGCCGGACTGCCACCATTGACTCTGTCCCACGCCGATAGATGGCGCCAGCGTTCCACAAACATCTGCCCTCCGACATATATACCTAATATGGGGATTTAGCCTGTATTATTGTTATTGGCGATCTCGTTTTTCAAGTATCATCTTTTCAATATAAATAAAATAGGGCTTAAATTACGAAACTGAAATGACTTTGGATCTTTGGACCTGGGACTTGAAGTTCTAAAACCGATTAAATTTAGGTCAGCCAACGAGGAAGTTAGACACAGCTGTACAATAAAGGCTGACAAATAAAACATAAGCAAAAGGTATTAGTTTTCACTGAAAGACCCAACGTAACCTGACTGTGGACACGAGGCCCAAATTTGTTATTCTCACGGGCTCTACGTAAGGATTAGGCAAATGTCACCGTCTTTGTACACAAAGAAAATACGGGCAGATGTCATGTGATAGTATTAAAGCTTAAGACGTACCCTTACAAATTTCACATTCATAACACGAGCCATCCATGAATATTTTGCATGTTTGACAAATTATTACAACGTTTTAAAAGAATATTTCTCAGTAGAATCAGCGATCAATTAAAAAAAAATCAAAACCTGCTTATGCACTATTTGATTGGGCAATTAGAGTAATTGTTTCAGTGTACTAGAGAACAATAAAATAAGTAGGAAAGACAAAAAACTTAGAAGTTAATGAAGTCCAATCAGACCGATAGGTCTGATTGCAAACCATTCAGACTATCTCGAAATCGAAAATAAAATTTAATAGCCCACTCTACGAAATTTTATGGTCCCTCATTTTTCATTTCTGCAATTAATTGGTGAAACTTGGTGCAAACAATAAGGACAGCTAAATCCTTGGTATTTTTATGAAGCAGATGGACATGTATTACCTGTCTCTATGCCAATAGTTCAATTGTTATATTCAATTTTTGGTATCTACTAGAGTTACTACATAAATGATATATGTCGGAGAATAAGAGAGAAGGAGGAGCATAAGGAATATAAAGTAAGAAAGGCGTAAGGTTCTTCGCCGTGATCGTCAATAATGACATCCATAATCATATCAATTTTCATACTGTGGGCGTGTGGTGGGTATAGTTGGTGCATTCGAAGACTTTATTAAGTAACTCAGATTATAATATTCAATCACTTAATGTTCCCGATATATAATAATAGCTAGGAACGCGACAGTTTCAACAGTCGACCGCTGCGGTGGACCGCCAATCGAGAACTGCCGAGAGACTCGCCGGACTGCCACTTATTGACTCTGCCCTACGCCGATAGACAGGTGGCGCCAGCGTTCCACAGACTATTGCACTCCGGCATATAAATTTTTTCACAATCGCCACGATCTACTCTTTTATTTATGAGTCTCTAACCCAAAGATTACCTGGAAAAGATCGCTAATTAGCAATAACGTCGCCTTATTTTACAAAACTTCTTTTTTGTATTTTATGTGTATGTTCCTTCTCTCTTACACCAGCATAATTCGTTCCAAACGTACAGTTAAAATATAGTTTATAAATAAATCTTATCCAGTTACCGATATTCTTATGATTCTTTAAACATCTTAGTTAACCCCTATTATACCAAATCTCAAAGCTGTCAAGTATCGCATGTACTCGTACTATAACAAACGGTATTACTTAAAACCTTTTATGCCTGCCCTAGTGCTTTTCGTCCTCTTTTTTCTATCAAGGGAATATTTTCTGAAGATATCCAATGTTTTATGAAATATTCAAAGTACGACATTTGGGACCGTAGCTAGAGTCTCGCCGGTGTCCAGAATCTCACATTCTATCCTTTTTCTTCGCGACTTTTCTCCTTAAAGTAGAAATAATATATTGTTGTTTAATTTAAACTCAATCGTTTTCGTATAGTATATTTTTGCTTAACTTGGAGTCTCTATATAGATATTTATAGATTTGTATACAAAATGTTTCTTAACTATAGCGTGTATATATTTGTATGATTGTCAATTTCCAAGAATAAAGTTGTTTGTGTAATTAATGTAATCCCTGTGATTGGTAAGTAATAAAACGCCGATCATACGATGTTCTTTTTATCGAAAAAAGTACCAACCGCTGTTGTTTGCTTGTCACAATAGTGCACGTTTGCCAGTCGCAAACATCGTATAATAGATAGCCAATTTGGTAAACACGTCCCTGCTGAACAACAGTTCGAATCGCGATACATAATCAATGTCTGGTGACAAGTAGACGGCGAAGCGTTGGGGTGAAGAATCTGGTGGCATTTTCATTTATCCTGAACCGGCAAATCTTCGCAAGAGTGAGTTGCCGAAGGGGCTCACACTTTTTTTACAAAGTACTGGATAAAAAGGATACTATATATTTTATAACAGTGTTATATTTGTGTGATTATTTAGTTTAAGTCAAATTTAGTCCGCTTTCATATTACATCTATTTGAACAGTTTTAGTTCGCTATTTTAACAATTGTGCTTCTAAATGCATATGATTCTTATGTTCTGTGTTTTATTTATTGGGTGTACAATAAGGATTATTGTACTGTGTCTACAGAGGAAGTCCTTGGGACCTTCTTTTTCTGTTTCCTACGTTCTTACATTATTTTCTTTTGTTTAAACTAGAGACCATATAAAGCTGCGGTCTTCTCGTGGTTCTAATGGCTATTTTATAGTTTACTTATTTTTAACAAGTTATACGTATCTTATTGAACTTGTTACCAAATTGTACAATGGAAATTTACAAAATTTTGCATACGATTTTGGCGAGTAATCTAATTGTGAAACAACCATGTTATTATTAATTATTATGGAATATCGTCAGCGAAATGCTGATGGACATTTAATTTAATTCAAACTAAATATACTTTATATAGATTCCAGTTTAACCTTGATGATAATGATACTAACGGTCACTTAAATGTAGGATTTAAAATACGGTACCATTTATTTTATGTTTAGTCCTCATACTTTAAGATCTTTCGGATTAAAAATTGATAACAAATCAATTTTTATAATATATCATAATGAAACGTATTCTAAAATGAACCTGGTGCCAAATATATTTATTAAATAGTATTTGGTTTTCTACTGACGGAAAAATCGGCTTCTTCAATCTAAAAAGTTTTTGTTCTCCTAAATTAAACGACACGACCGAGAAATCACAATTAACAAGAATAAAAGTAATAAATTCTAATCTTATTAATATTTTATTCCACTTAGAAGTATAATGAATATTCAAAGGACCCTCGTGATATCTTTAAAGGAAAAAGATAAGAACAATGAGGCTGAAAGAAGATAAGGTTTTTCGTGAACACCCGGATGAAACAAAGTTTGGATATTATATGTTTTTTTTATTAAAAGAAACGTGTAAATATAGTAAAGACCCAGCAGATACACATCAAAAACATCACTATAATCTCCAGACCATCAAGTTAGTCTACTTCGATCACTTCCTTAGGCAGGAGAGGTACGGACTTCTTCAACTAACGATGGGCGAAGTCGCTGGTAAAAGGAGTGTTAGCCTTAGGAAAAAAACCATGGGCTCACAATATCAGAAAGTGGACTGGAATTACGAGCCACTCAACTATTTTGCCTCCCAAAAGACTGTTTAAATTATTCTGAACTGTCTGCCAACCTTCACTTATCGGAGAAGCACTTCAAGAAAATGAAGACTGTGGTAAAAGTATACCTTTCATCAAAATCAATATCAAATCTAATCTTTATTCAAAATAACAAATCTACCACTGGTTTGGAGAGTTAATTTCATGAAGAAGAAAACCGTAAGAAACTTAATAGTAAATATAAATAAAGTTTTTGAAGGTTCCGTTGTGTAAGTTAGCTGCCATGTGCAATTTAAATCAAGTCCAAATATCTTGATCCCCTAAATAATCAACAACCTTGTAATATGTCTTTTTTTATAACAATATTGTAAAATCAAGTCCAAAACTGCGAATGCTCAACCTGACAAATTACTTTGGAAACTCTTTATCTCTGAAACTTGAAGCGACTTGAACAAAGAATATTTTCATTTTAAATAAAAAGATAATAAGAATTCATTACAAAGTGTAATACAAACTGCTAACAAATGTTATGAGATACATTAATCCAAGGGTTCATTATGAAAAAAATGTGAAAGCATAACTTACTGAGTAGAAACTTTTAGCTTAATGAGGCAACTTCACCGGAAGTTTTCTCGTGAGCCAATAACGACCCAATTAATTTACTGTTGAAGTCTAGAAGATCCTATTTATTAAGGTTTTTGTATTATAGCTTCCTTTTGATACACAAAGCTAAGACAGCCTTATCTTAATCCGTCTTTAGAGGAAGTAAAGACTTCCAAGGTACACCTTCTCACTGTAGCCTCCCAATATAAGTATAAAGAGTGAATGTACTTCATATAACTTACGAAACAGAAACAAACTTGTTATAAATTCTAGTAGGCTGCATAAAATTGACAACTTATTTAAGNCCTCGTAACTTTAGATTTTAAGCCGATTTTGAGTACCATCATCAGACGTATATAAGAATCAGAGTGTGGAAAAAAATATATATAATTTGACGATTCAAAAGTGCTGTATTATGCCTACTTGAATAAAGATATTTTTGATTTGATTTGATTTGTATAACACTTACAGAGGAAAAAATTGGGTTTGCGCTTCTCCGTCACCTTCCTATGTTTCCGATGGAGTATCAGGATAGATTTTCAACTAACGAACCTTTGGCGTTCGACTGTCATGAGAAAGGACTCCAGCGAATTCCAAACTCCCAATAAACTGTTAAATCCAATTGGGCTGCGTAAAACGAAAAGATTATGCATTCAGAAGTTTGTACGGGATTTCCACGGGAAGCTAGTATCTTAAAATAGTTTGAAGCCCTAGTCAATAATTTGAAGTGTCATCAAGATGCTCTCTTCAAAAGTAGAGAGCTCCCTCTCTCAAGCTTTTTCACTAAAAACTGCATGACATCTATGCACTTATAACCCAAGTCTTAAGGACCTAGATTTTAAACACGTGTTACCAATTTACTGACGATGTAAAACTAATATATAAGCATTCATTATCAGCCTTAAACTTTGAAGTCCTGTTAATTAGGGATGACGTCAGTATTAGACAGGTTTTTATGAAGTGGTTGGAATGTAATTAGCGATGTGTTTGTTTTGGCAGTGGGCGTACTTTAGAGTCCCAAATTAATTAATGAAGCAAATAAAAATGACATAAATGCGAAGGTAATCTAATTAACGACACCTCGGCTGCTATGGCTCATTCGCCAAGAAAAAGAGATTGTTTTTTATGCACAAGCTTAATGGTATTACACGTGTGGTTAAAATTAGTTATACTTAAAAAAATGCTGGTACATGCATGGCTTCAGCGAGGGAAGAAAGCTCGCAATACCTATAGTAAAACCCAGCAGAACCCTATTCATCCGTGAGTGAGACACCAGAAGATCATCTTACGCATTTCTACCTGATGTCTCGGATGAATCCGACTGAGGATTCACGGAAACGGGAGCAGATGCGCAAACATGCGCTGCCTAGCATCCCGCCTTCTTCGTTCCTGAGAGGGGGCATTTATTACATTCACCTACCCTCGTTTGCGGATGTCCTTTAGCGAGTCTAGTATCTCGCAGAAGAAGGCCACTTCCGTCGAACACCTTTAATTGGAGAGTATCGTGCCTACGAGGCTCTGCAGTGCGAAATCCCCGCCAATCAGCACTTTCAAGAGGTGACGTTAAGGTCCCCGGGCTGTGCAGTCTGCCACTCATAAGAGTTGGGAGACTTCTCTCGGCCGATTTAGTGCAGCAAATTTCCAAAACAACCATGCCCGGTCAGAATCTGGACCAGCCTGTAGGAGAGCATCCCGTTCCATCTGGAGAGCCATTGTTCCAAGTTAGGATGAATCGCCTCCACAGTGCCCACGCTCGCCGTTGGGGATCCGAGGTCCTCCTTCCACATGTAAATCAGAGCCTGGTCGGCTAGAACCCTGATCCTACAGACCTCAACAGCATCAGGCCGCAGGCCTAGAGCTCTCGTCGCTACCCTGTGCCTATGGACAGCCGCAATGACCTCCGCCCGTAACTCCCACGTAGGATTGCCGTAGAAGTGTCAAGAGTAATTATCCTGGCATACATTGTTCTTTTGTATCTCTCAGGAATGAGACAGCATTTTTACGAAAGCTTCCAGAGTGCTTTATTTTATCAAACACTTTGTTCAGTCATTCCTATATGTCAACAAATTGACATGAAATCTTAATAAATAAATTATGTAATAGGATTTTTTTTATAAAACATCAAAGTCTATTCAAATAGATTGAAAGAGATTAAATATTATATATATATAGGATGGTTCTCTGTACAATGTTTATTGCGGGAGCTTAAGAATATTCAATTGACGACCACTTCTATTTTATTATGATCTCAATAGCATCTTAGATTAAAAAAGCTACCATTTTCCAGTGGTTAAACTTATAACATTATTTTTTGCTGTTTCGTATTCCTAAGTTGTTTATTTAAATTATTGGTCAGTGACAATATAACATCCTTTACAAAATATTGATACAATAACAAATTCCAGCATTTTTCATGCATTGTTTTAGTTTAGCCATACAGATTATTATGAAAAGAATATCTACTACTAGCTTATGTTTATAAAATTTATACGTCTAACTGTTTGAATACCTCAATAATGAGGTAATCTACATATTTTGGGATACATGTAGCCTGCCAATCCGCAATAAAGAAGCATGATGGTGATATACTGTTCAAATAATAAACATGTATTTTAAAGTATAGTAACGAAAAGTAACGTACAATATTAACTATATAATATTATCATTAAAAAAGGCCTATGATCGAGTGGTGAGGATTGAGCTGTGGTCAACGTTCCCTATGTATGGGGTGAGAGGTAGTCTGATTCAAGCATTGAAGTCTCTCTATGAGGGTCCTAGTGGTTTCCTGTCGAAAGAGGGGTTCAACAGGGACATATTGCGTCACCATGGCTGTTTAACTTATTTTGGACAAATTTAAAAGAAAATGAATAATTTACCCATCAAATGTTTACGCTGATGATCAAGTAATACTTGCGTCATCTTCAAATGAGCTACGATGAATGGCAATATTTTGATAGATGGAGAACAAGTGGAAGAGGTGAAAGAATTTATATACTTGGGATCTAAATTTACAAAAGATGGAACATGTGAAAGTGATATTGAAAGGAGAGTGAATGCAGGGAATATGGTAAATGGTGCTCTGCACGCCTTTATGAATAGCCAGATGGTGTCTCAAAAGGCCAGACTGGCTGGGTATGCTGGAGTGTTGGTGCCAACACTTATGTATGGTGATGAAAGTTGGGTATGGCAGAAGAATCACAAAAGTAAAGTAAATGTGGTAGAGATGAGAGCGTTGAGAAGTATGAGTGAATTAAAACTGAGTGACAGAGTAAGAAATAGTGTGATAAGAGAACGTTGTGGTATAAAAGAAGACGTAGTGACTAAAATTGATAAAGGTATGCTTAGATGTTTTGGGCATGTAGAGAGAATGAGTCATCCCGTTTTCGGGTAAGTGGAATTTGCGTGGTACAGTGAGTCTTAACCCTTAACATTCATTTATATGACCTACACCAAGGTCATTGTTAAGTAATTAATTTAATCTCAACCTAATGTATTTTCTTTTCTTTTTGTCTTCAGCTTTTAAATATATTTTTTGTGGATGCCGTTCTAGTTGTCCAATAACCCAACCGGCATTGTACTTTAACCTGCTGTCGAGGTTGGACGCGTGGACGGAACTTTGTGTAGCTTCCGCTCAAGGCCGTATGTGTCCAATTCGGGGCTGATTAAATTGGGAAGCCACCTTTGGGATTGTTCCCTCGACGAGTGAACACCTTCGAGAAATTTTTGCGCCGAGAGTGACACTGAGAAGCTTCGTCGCAACCTACTCAACTATTTGGTTGCACTACATGGGATCACATACCCTGCTGGCGAGGGTGATTTATTCATTTCGAAAAAAATATATAACTCTCTTTTTTTCTTTTATTAACCAATGAAATCACCCGGGTTTTCGGTACAAGCTTTCCACTTCAGCGTATCCCTGTTAACTGTATTTGCATATACATTTAACCAAAATCAAATCTCAATTCATATTTCTGAACTCTATGGCGACATATAACCATATTCGATACAATTACTATCCGCTTATCAAGACATTGGTATAAAAGTTAAATGTAAAATCTGTGATACAAATTCCTCGTCACTCCCTTATATTAGCTTTTTCAATAGTTATAGTAAAATAAACGTACTTAATATTTGTTTATACTGTCTTTAAAGTTAAAAGTAGATATAATTTGCCATTATACACCTACAAATACTATTTTCCATGTTGAATAGAGTTTACGATATCAGACGAATAGAGAAGAAGTAATGAAGGCCCCGAACCTTGAGGTACTCCTTAGTTGACTGCATTCGTATACAAAATTAGGGTCGAATGTCGGCTGCTGGGACTATTTCACACACATTAAAACGTAGCATTAGCCAACCTAAAGGGACCTATTGGAATTGTTGATGAGAAAAGTTAGTGTATACCAAGTCTCAAGAGACCACAATTAAATTACACCTATCCACGTCTCACGTTAGTATGAAACGGTGTCCGCCTTTTAAAGGGTCTTTGTAACTGGAAAGTGTACACAGTCTCCGCAGAATGATTTGCATGTTAATGTAGATAGATAGAACTCTTTATTGCATTCTACACTGAAGAATACGTTACTTATAATCTAAGTAAAACATAACATACACACAAAAATAAAACAAAATAAATATTAAAAAAAATTAAAGGAAATTGAATCAAAGAATGCAACGGTCATATCGTAGTGATCTCTTCCAGGCTAACCTTTTTGAAAACAACCTTTTCGATATCTAGAGGTAGCTATTTGTAATAATAATATAATACAATACGATATAATATAATATAATATAATACATTATTATGTATTATGTATAATTATGTATAAGATTCATATTTGGTCTTCGGAAATATGATCATATTTCCAAATTCCGCAATATACTCAAGTGGCTCCCAATTCGCCTTCGCCGGAATACTCATCTTCTTTCTCTTCTCTACTGCGTGCTATTTGAGCCTATAGCGCCTGTATATCTGAGGGAACGCTTTGAGTTCCTTGACAAGTCTCATAATCGACAACTCCGTTCGCAAGAAAACTTACTATTAAAAACTCTACTTCATTTTTTTCAAAATCTTTCTCTATTCAAGCTGCTCGTCTTTGGAACTCACTGCCGATCAATATAAAATATGCTCAGTCCAATAATTTATTTAAAAAGATGGTAAAAGACTATTTCCTGTCCAAGGCTTGACTAATTGATACTGTTATTAATTATTACGAGTGTTATTACTATTAGTTGTAAATAGATTAATTACACCTTTCTCTGTTTCTTTTGTATGTGTCCTTCCAAGCGCTATTTCAGCGATAAGGCCGCCAATTGTACTCCATAATGTATACGATTGTCTTAATTGTATTGTTTTTCTTTTATGTATTGGGTGTGCAATAAAGAGTTATTGTATTGTATTTTATAATACAATATAATATGCCATAGTAAGTAGTACAATAGCAGTGAAAACAAATTCAATATATTACAAAAGACACAGAACGTACTTCTGCAGGGAGTGCATTCTATAGCCTAACTGCTTTAGCTGTAAAGGAATTAGAATAAGCGCTGGAGTTGCAAAACGGGATATTTAATTTATTGCCACTCTGGGACTGTAGACTGATATCAGAAGGATTAACATTGTGAAATGGAAAACGTTTAAGTATAAAGGAGTGCAAGGATGAAAGAGAATTTTATAAAGGAGGGGAAAATCACGATGCTGCCGTATTGGAAACCACCTAAGTTGCAATCGAAATTGAGACACATGGTCAAATTTTCTCAGTCCAAATATAAATCTAATACCAATGTTTTGCAACTTATTAAGTAGCTCCTCGGTTAAGTCACAAAAACAAGAATCAGTGTAGTTTAATATCGGAAGAATAAGGCTATTTGTGAACAAGATCTTAGTTTTTATAGGTAGGAAATTCTTAATGATAAAGGAAAGGTGCATGGTAGCAAACACTCTCCGGCTTAGCTCTGCAATGTGAATTATCCATCAGAATTCCTAAATATATACAATAAAGTCTATCTATAATGCAGTTCATGAAATTTCTGCTCATTACCCCTTAATAAAATTACACCAGTTTTTTAAAATTGCTGAATGAAATAAAAACCTAACAACGCTTAATGGGATAAAAGCTGAAATCATTTCTTTATAAACACAAGATCTTAATATAAACAAGTTATATTACATAAATGCACAAAAAAGCATAATCGCTAGTAAATAAATCTCTGATTTAATTGAATAACGTTGTGAGTAACTAAACGAAACTTTCATGAGGCCATTTTGCATTTTATTCAAGTACAGGTCTAATGAAGCTATATGCAATCTAATTAGAATAATGCAAATATCGTTATAGAGCAAACAGTGACAATGGTAGAACATTCACTTATTTAATAATGTGTCAATATTAGATTAAAGCAGTATTATGTATTGTATACTGTAAATATCAACCTTGATAAATGAAATTCCCTGTGTAATATTGAGTATCGCGAGGGGCGTTTATACAAAAGAAACATCGCGTTTTATTATTAAATAACATTTATAATAGCAGATTAATCATCTCGCGCGTCACTCGACGAGTAATTGGTTTCCGGGAATTCCAAAAATTTTTCATTTAAAACTTCCACGAGGACGACAGCCAACTTTTTAAATATAAAAGAAGTGATGAGACCTCGTTTTGTACTTGAATTTTGCTGAGTGTTGTGTAAACATCTACTACAAGAATAAATGGCCGTTTGTAAGAAAATCTTCGTATTTCATAAGAATCTAAATGCTATTAGAGTATATTTGTTTGCTTTTAATATTCTTGAAGCGGATTTCTTCTGAAGTATTAATAAACGATTATATATGTATAAAAATTTGTCTGTTGTAGTCAGCTTTTTTAAACTAACAGTAAGCAGTCGCTGACGGAGAACTATTACCCCAAAGGTTCTGCAAGAAATCTTGTAAATGCAAAATCAAAATTTGTCGGAGCAAATCGTGCTTGAGTCCATCGCATTTATTATTTTATGGACATAAAATACTGATGCAGTTAAGAAAACTGTGATAGTAAATCTTATAATATTACGAAAAAACCACAAATTTGCCTTTAAATATAATAGGCCTAATAAAATAGACAGCGCATTTAAAAATAACTAAAAGTAATAAACATAAGTCCTACAGATTATAATCAATAAATATAAAACCATAATTAAAAAAAAGGTAATTATAATACGTTAATATCACTGAAATAGTGAGATAAGAGAACGTTGTGATATAAAAGAAGATATAGTGACTAAAATTTACAAAGGTATGGCTAGAGGGTTTGGGCACGTGAAGAGAATGAATGAAAGGAGACTGACTTAAAGAATTTACGAGTCAAGAGTGAATGAAAAAGTTGGATAGGGAAGACCAAGGCAAACGTACCTAGAACAAATCCAGGACATTTTAAATAAGGGCCAAGTCAAGAGTACTCTACACCGACGAAAGGTTTAATGAGAATGGAAGAAGCGAAGGAGATATGCAAGGATCGTAGCAAGTTATAGGACATGGTCTCGGCCTACCCCTATGGAAATGAGACGTGATGTTATGTATGCATACAAAATGTAATAATTTTGCAAATTTGGGTCTCGTGTCCACAGTCAGATTTCGTTGGATCTTTCAATGACATCTATCCTTTTGCTTATGTTTTATTTGTCAAACGTCATTGTACAGCTGAGTCCGACTTCTTCGTTTGCTGACCAAAATTTGATCGGTTTTGGAACTTCAAGTCTCAGGTCCAAAGATCCAATATCATTTCCCGTTTAATTTTGAAGCCCTATTTTATTGCCTAGATATGCAAGAATTGCATAAGGCATTGAGGCGTGATGCTAATGATTTCGTTAGAGTAGTTCTCAAAAAGAAAACTTTATATTTTAGGTCGTCCTTAAACGTAATCATATGGTATATTGAAAATACTAAGAGAGAGTATCTTTGATGATTCAAAAGTACTCCTAAAACCCTCTTACGTAAAGAATTTTTTACTTTGCTTTCATTTAATAAACGATATAAGGTTATTACATATCGTTTAGTAATATTTGGCGAAAGGCACGTACGCGGAATAAATATTCGAGTGTCTTTGAAAATCCTAACAAGCATTTAAGCAGAAAGGTTCCAAATGGTCCACACTTCAGATATGAGTATTGGTGACAGCCGAAATGCCTTTCGAATGTAGGCTTTCGCATTTATTATGATACATTTTTTCCCTTTGACAACAATCTCTTTGTAGGGACCCAAGGCATTTTTTATACGCCTATAGAACTTTGCAAGATTAGTAGACCTGCTAATGTTCCACCGTTTTACACATTTGAAGGTTTTAGAAAGTTTTAGCCCATTTCAGAGTCACGGATGTGCAGCGTTTTTTATGCTAATTCGTTTGAAGGTTAGGCAGTATTTATATAGGGTTTTCCAATAAGAGGTTTCATTTTGATATTTAAAAAAAACGAGTATATTTTTAGAGAAATCAATGGATATTTATTTCATTGTAAAGAGAAAGGTATGCCATTAACGATGGAAAACGATATCAGCCAAATGGCCGCCACGGCTACAGTTGCAGCACCATATCCTTTTCATGAAATTTTCCATGACCAATTCGCACATTTGCGGCTGTATGTCCTCGATAACTTCACGAATTCCATCTTTAAGGTCTTTAATCGATTGTGGAGCATTGGCATAGACCTTATCTTTCACGTGGCCCCAAAGAAAAAAGTCTAAAGGTGTTAAATCACAAGATCTCGGGGGCCAATTGTGATCACCTCTTCGAGAAATAACACGGCCAGGAAACTTTTCTTGCAAAATTGCGATTGTTTCGTTGCTTGTGTGGCACGTAGCGCCATCTTGTTGAAAATAAACGTCGTCCACATCAATATCTTCCAATTCCGGCCATAAAAAATCATTAATCATAGCTCGATAGCGCAATCCATTCACCGTAACAGTTGCACCAGCCTCATTTTCGAATAAGTAAGGTCCAATCACACCGCCAGCCCAAAACCCGCACCAAACAGTGACACGTTGAGGATGGAGAGGCTTTTCAACAAGCATTCTTGGATTTTCCGAGCCCCAAATGCGGCAATTCTGTTTATTCACGTAGCCTCCGAGGTGAAAATGGGCCTCGTCACTGAAGATGATTTTTCGATGAAAATCCGGATCATTTTGATGCATTTCAAGGACCCAATCAGCGAAGATACGACGTTGCTGGTGATCGACCGGCTTGAGTTCTTGTGTTAACTGAACTTTAAAAGCCTTAAAACCTAAGTCTTTATGCAAAATACGGTGTAGTGTCGTTTGTGGAATGCCTAATTCCAAAGATCGACGAGGAATTGACAAACCTGGGGTTTCGTCAACACTACGGTTTACAGCAGCAATATTCTCAATTGTTCTTGAGCGACGCACACGGTTTCGATTCTTCACATCACTAAGTTGTCCCAACAGCTCAAATTTTTTAACCAGTTTCACTATTGCTGGCCGAGAAGGTGCTTTACGACGACCCAAAAGTGCTTTAGTTTAGCGAACAGTGACTGCAAAATTTTCACCATTTTTATTAACCTCTTATTGGAAAACCCTTTACTTACAAATAAGATCGACGTCGTCGCCGTCTCAACCAATGGACGTCCACTACTGGACAAAGGTCTCTTCGAATTAATTCCACTGGGCCCGATCTTGCGCCGCCGGTATCCAGAGGCTGCTCGCGACCCGCCTGATGTCATCGGTCCACCTGGTAGGGGTTTGCCGACGCTGTGTTTTCCGGTGCCATTCTAGCACCTTCGGGCCCCAACGTGCCCTGCCCATTCCCACTTCAGCTTTGTAATTCGGTAGGCTACGTCGGTTAGGTCGTTAAGTCAACCGCCGAATCCAATTCGGATGGGCAACGTTCGGTAAACAACGGGACATATTTTCATCTACAATTCCTCAGTGCCTGAAGACCAAGGTTTTCGAACAGTGCGTGTTGCCAGCGATTACATATGGTTCCAAGACATGGCCGTTAACTTTGGACCTAGTAAGAAGACTCAGAGTCACTCAGCGGGTAATGGAGAGGGCTATGCTCGGGGTTTCTCTACGTGATCGAATCAGAAATGAGGAGATCCGTTGGTGAACTAAAGTCATGGATCGGTGATTTAATCATTTAATATACTATTTTTCATAAATTAATAATTTCTAATTTGGACAAAAAACACGTATTATTTTTATTTACATTTCGTCATTTAACATTTCAATACCAATTAATTTCTTTAAATTCATAACATACCTTTTTCCCTTCCTCTGAGTCTCGGAAATCTAGTTTTCCAAAGAAGTTTCTCTTCTGACATTTGATACTTTTCTAAAGCTTAAATATATTACTCTATTTCATTTACCATCTGATATCTATACGCAATAATATAAAACTTCGTTCAGTTGATCACAAGTCAATAATATTATGGTTCATCGCAATATATGCCGGGTGATACGAGAGTGATTCTGAGTGCTCGCCGTATGTATTTACGTACGTCATTTGGTAAGCAAATGTTGGCACAACTGATTACTTTGTCGATGTCACGTAATTTGCAAAAGGTACTAAATGAGTTTCGCCGAATATCTATACAAATATAAATAAATTAACCCTTCTGCTTGTAAGGTCATAACTACAACGTATCCATATTAATTAATATTATAAAGAGGAACTATGTTTTTAACCGACTCAAAAAAAGGAGGAGGTTATCAATTCGTCTGTTTTTTTTTTATGTTTGTTACCTCATATCTTCCGACTGGGTTAATCGATCTCGATGATTCTTTTTTTTTATGAAAGATGGTGAAAGGAGTACGCACAATTCAAGATCACGTCAACCGATTTTGACTCGTCGCTTCAACTGATGGACGTCCACTGCTGGACATAGGTCTTACGTAATGACCTCCACAAGGCCCGATCTTGCGCCGCCTGGCTCCAGTGGATACCGCCGACCCTCTTTATATCATCGGTCCACCTTGTAGGGGGTCTGCCTACACTGCGGCGTCCGGTGCGGGGTCGCCACTCCAGCACCTTCGGGCCCCAACGTCCATCGATCCGTCGGACTATGCGATTTTGACTATTCGTTTTTTATTGGAAAGTAGTTGTTTGATGATAGCTTGGTTAAGTTTTGATCATGAGATCAATGACAAAGTAACGGAACTCTTCAATTCTTAGGAGTAAATTAACGATACTCGACAGAATCTCCTATAGGCTATCCAGATATTTGAGTCGCCTACCGTAACTTCGGTATGGTCAAGTGATTGTCGTAGTCAAATATCAATGGAACTCCTCGACGGCTTACAGTAAGGGTGCGATTTTTGGCAGAATATATAACTGTCTGTAATCAAATACCAATGAGTTTACGTTTGTTGTTGCATTGCAATATTTATAAGGTGTATTATGTGTGAAGCAGTGGTAGTTGAGTGGGAGGTGGGGAACTTGCGAATTAGTGTTGTACTAAATAACCGACCTGTAACGTATAAGGTTGCGGGTTCGATCCCGGGTGCGGCATTACCAAAGTAAATTTCACTTTGTAAACTTATTTAAACGGTGCTGTCTCATATAAGCAACAAGTGTTCAGGTGTACACATATTTAGACAAATTTGTTACTGTATTTCAGAAACTAAAAATGTTAATAAAACAAGGACCGCCTTCTAAACCAACCATTCCAAACAAATTAATATGCTCTAAAAATATATATATTCTTTAATAGAGTTCTTCGTATTATTATATTTGGAGCCGGTGTCGATATAAGAAGTACTCTAAAAGTTTTCACACAAAAACTACTGGACCGATTTCAAAAATTTTTTCACCATTTTTAAAGTTGCATTTTTACTGAGCGACTGAGCTATATTATTTTCACAAAAAAATATTCATTCCCTAATAAAATGCATTAAAGTAATTCAAGCTGTGAGAAAATTAATCACGAAAAATCTGTCATCGCAATCGCTGCCGAAACTATTGAAGATAGAACAAAAAAATGTTCTACAATATTATAGAACGTATTAATATATACAAATAAGTCAGCGATGTCATATGTCCAACTACTATAGTTATGCCACCATAGCTACTTTTTACATTTTAATAAATAAAAGTTTTAACAAAAAAAGAACCACCTTCGAAGCAAACTTTAACAAATATATTAAAGTGCTCTAAAAAGTAAAAAATAATATGCGTATTATTTTTAGAGTTCTTCTTATTCTTATATTCGGAGTCGGCGTCATCCGGTTTTCTCATGGATTCTTTTGTAATATTTCAGCACACATATTTGTATAATTGTCCTTCTTCTTCCTATTTTATATTAACGTAGATAAAACATAAATTAGATAATAAGCTTGACTGACTGTATATACATATACCTACGTAGGTGAATCTGCGGGGCATTGCTAGTAATATATATGTAAGAGATATCCAGGTATCTATTGACTCATCACGACATCTCTGGAAACTTAAGGCGTAGAGACTTGAAATTTGGTAGGGATATTCCTTTTACCGAATAGAGATCTGCTAAGCACGGATTTTACGAAATTCCAGTCGCAAGGGGGGTTGCGGGGGTGTTCATTAAAAAAAACAAATTTCACATTAAAAAAAATTCAAAATTAACATTTACTAATCTATATCTTTTATGGCATAACGGTCTATAAGCTCTTTGCAGTAATACACAGCTCATTGAAGTATTTATACGTATTAAATATTTTAAACTGAAACTTTCGTGGTTTATCGACATATTTGAAGAAAAACGATGTTGAGTCGCTTTTTACCAATATGTGACTGCTTGGAGGTGATTAAAATTAAGCTTCAGGACAATGACATCCCTGCAGAATACAATACATTGCTACAACACTGCTTAGAGGCTAATTTCTTTCTGTACAACGGGGAATATTACCTTCAAATTGATGGAGTGGCTATGGGAAGTCCGGTCGCCCCAGTGGTTGCAAACCTGTGGATGGAATATTTCGAAGACCGTGCCATCGCCACTGCACCCAGTCACATCAAAATTTGGAAACGGTACGTTGATGATATCTTTGCAATACTTCCCGGGGGGAAACAAGAAGTGGAACAACATTTATCGCATTTGAATGACATACATGAAAGGATTTCTTTTTCGTACGAGATGGCGGAAGAAAGAATCCTGCCATTCCTGGATGTGCAGGTTAAAGTAAGACCTGATGGGACTTTTGGTTACTCTGTATACCGGAAACCTACACACACGGACCGATACTTACACGGATCGTCTCACCATCACCCACGTCACCTCGCTTCGGTTGGAATTGCTCTCACAAAC
>JACTOM010000033.1:5341470-5358403 GCA_015832385.1 Elymnias hypermnestra | reverse complement strand
ATTCCATTCGGCTTGAGAATAGCCGGCACGTTAACGATAACAAGGGTCCTTCTGATGATGTCGTTGATGCCGGCATGTTTTGGAAGACGACCAGCACTACGAAGACAAGACAGACCATGGTGACCGAGTTCATTTACCCACTCACCACATTTGCAACGATGGGGCTCTGTTGTTTTCACACCCAGACGCAGACACGTAGATAAAAATAACGTAGTCTTGTCTAACAAGGTACCTACGGATGCAGATGGAAGCGCATGTAGCCAGAAAAACCACGTGTTAAATAAGTATTTTCATCCATAATAATTTTCAAAATACGAAATGCGAATCGATTTAAATAAAATTTGGTACACAGATAGACCTGAGAAAAGGAAATAACCTCTTGTCACTGAAACACTGTAAATAGATCTACTTTAAATAGCCTTATTTGTAAAATGATTAAATAAAATAATAAAAAATGCTACACAAAAATATTGATCCATATGTACAAAGTTACAGGCACAGCTAGTATTTATATATTATTATTAAGAGTTTTTTAGAGACTATAATAGGAATAAATCGTTTCGTGTTACGATATTTTTGATACCTATGTTTAACCAACTGTTTGTAATTTCCGTATCAATAAACTGAACGTCTTTATTCAGTTAGTGTTTAAAGGATACATAGTATAAAACATTTGAAAAGAAACTCGCGACCCTCCAGTACGTGACTCGTTCTCAAATGTGTACAAATACACGAGACGATAACCTAATCTAGTTTTCTATTGTAACACAAAAAGGATATTTTGTTTGGGACTGAGGAAACGTCCGTACTGTAAGGTGATAGCTGTTCAGAATGTTATATCGTTTGTGTATATATAAAAAAATCAATTGCTGTCTGTTAGTCTCCCTAAAACTAAAGGCTGGACTGATTTGGATAACTTTGGTCTTGAATTGTTTGTACAAGTCCAGGGAAGGTTTAAAAGGTGAGTAAAAAGCGCGTGCGTACAAAGTACACATGTCAGAAGTGAAACTTCTTTGGCAAACTAATTTTTATATTTATAAAAATCTAAAACTTTAGATATCCGAGACTTAGACGAAGGAAAATAGGAAGATGTGTTAAGAATATCATGAATTTAATTGTCATTGATATATTAACTGACGAAAATTAATACAAATAATTAATTCAAACCTCAAATGACGAATTTAAATAAGAATGCCACGTGTTTTTTGTCAATATTACAAATTAATTATTTTTTTTTATGAGAGTTTATGAAATATTTTTATTTTATATTTTATTATTAAATGACGAGTAAATTAAAATGCCACATGTTATTTGTATATATCAAAACTACCTAACCTTCAAACGAACTAACATAAGAAACGCTGCACATCTTCGTGACGCTAATCACGCGTTTCATCCGTAAAAGTTTTATTCTCACTAAAGGTGTCACTTGTAAATACAATACAATAAAAATACTTTGTTGCACATAATACATTAATACAACAAATATATATTTTTAAATCTTTACTGGGCAAAGGCGGTCTTATCACAAAAAGTGATCTCTTACAGGCCACCTACTTTGGAGAAATGCTTAATAAATGAAAAAAGATTGTTTTAATTCGAGTTGATGCTCACAGAAATAATTAAATTGAAATTTCACTTACAAAATAAAAATGTACATACAAATACATAACAATGTATAAATGACAACGTGCATTAAAATATAAAAGTCGTTCAGAAATCAAAATGAATATATAAATATAAAATAATTCATTTGTTTTTGACATTTCACATTGACAACCAACAATTTCTGATCGCAACTTTAATATGGAGGTAATGTGGGCGTAAAAGTCGCGTTTTTTTAATTACTAATTACTTTTGACCAAATTTGGAACTAAAGTTGAAAAATCTGTAATTGTCAGTCAGTTTTTTTATTCGTTGTCAGCTCCAGCTAGTAAATTAATAAAGTTGTTGCATTGGTTCACATTGTAAGTAAACTAGAGAGTAGTTATTGCTGTAATAAGATAGAAATCTATAATACCAGATACAATAAGCTATTTATCGGACAAGTAATAAAAAACTATACATTTATACATACACAACATCACGCCTCATTCCCGCAGGGGTAGGCAGAGACAACGTCCTTACACTTGCCACGATCCTTCCATATCTCCCTCGCTTCTTTCATTCTCATTAAACCTTTTATACAAGTTCGTCGGTTTAGAGTAATCTTGACCTGACCCTTATTTAAAATGTCCTGGATTTGGTCCAGAAACGTTCGCATTGATCTTCCCCTTCCAACTTTCGCATTCACTCTTGACTCATAAATCCTTTTTGTTAGTCTCCTTTCATTCATGCCCAAACTATCTTAACATACCTTTCTCAATTTTAGTGACTATGTCTTTTATTATACCAGAACGTTCTCTTATCACAATATTTCTTACTCTGTCACTCAGTTTTAATCCACTCATGCTTCTCAACGCTCTCATCTCTACCGCATTTATTTTACGTTTGTGATTCTTCTGCCATACCCAACTTTCACTACCATACATAAGTGTTGGCACCAACACTCCAGCATGCACTGCCAGTCTAGCCCTTTGAGACACCATCTGGCTATTCATAAAAGCATGCAGAGCACCATTTACCATATTCCCTGCATTCACTCTCCTTTCGATATCACTGTCACATGTTCCATCTTTTGTAAATTTAGATCCCAAGTATACAAATTCTTTCACCTCTTCCACTTGTTCCCCATCTATCAAAATATTGCCATTCATCATAGATTCATCTCGTTCAAAAAGCATAACTTTCGTTTTGTTTACATTCACTTTCATTCCTTTCCCTTTCAAAGCTTCATTCATAATATTTAGCATCTCCTGAAGCTCGTTAGCGGATGACGCAAGTATTACTTGATCATCAGCGTAGAGTAAACATTTGATGAGTAATTCATTCATTCTTAACCCATACATACTTTCTTTTAAATCTGTCAAACATTTATCCATGAAAAGGTTGAACAGCCATGGTGACGCAACACATCCCTGTCGAACACCTCTTTCGACAGGAAACCACTCCGTGTACGCTCCGTTTATTCTGACACAGGCACTAGAACCCTCATAGAGAGACTTCAATGCTTGGATCAGACAACCGCTCACCCCATACGTAGATAACGTTGACCACAGCTCATTCCTCACCACTCGATCATAGGCCTTTTCTAAATCTACGAACGCGCAATAAACTTTTTGGTGTTTAGCCAAACATTTTTCAGTTATGCACCGTAAAGAAAAGACCTGATCCGTACATCCCATTCCTCTTCTAAATCCCGCTTGCACGTCCCATATTTTCCCATCAGTTTCATTAATCACCCTTTCAATTAATATCTTTGCATACAATTTGCCGACGACACTAAGAAGGCTGATACCGCGGTAATTTTTGCACTCCTGCTGTGACCCTTTTCCTTTATATAGAGGGACAATTACGGCCTTGCTCCAATCTCTTGGGACTTGACCTTTCTCCCAGCATATATTGAAAAGGCAGTACAGCTGAGCTACCACAATCCCGCGGCCAGCCTTCAGCATCTCGACTGACACTCTGTCATACCCAGCAGCCTTACCTGATTTCATACCTTTTATCGCTTTCATGATGTCATCCATACTAATCTCGCTATCACTTGTCTTACATTCATTGCTATCCGCAGAGGCCATATTTACCTCTGCTTCATTTCTTTCAAACAAACTTTCAAAATGATCCTTCCATCTCTTCAATATCCATTCTTCTCCTTTTATTAAACTTCCATCTAAACTTCTGATTTTACAAAGCTCCGAGGAAGTAGATCTCCCTCGGGCAAATTGTATTGATTTCCAGAAAAACTTTTTGTTTGACTGAAAATCATCAGAAAGTCTCCTATCATACATATCACTGTATTCTTCTTTTTTCTTTCTTACAGCTTCTTTCACGATTACTTTCACCCTTTTGTATTCCATTCTTGCCTTTTTTACGTCATCATTCGTTGCCTTTTGCATTCGTTGGTTCGCTTTTGTAGCCAACCAATCGGACCAAGCTTTCTTCTTTTCACACACAGCTGCTTGAACATTTTTGTCCATCCACAAATTCTTCTCTTTCTTACCTTTCCTCCTTTTAGACACGCCACATACATCAATAGCAGCACCAACCACTCCATCTTTAAATTTATTCCATAAACTTTCAATCTCATTTCCTTCGTCTTCACTCTTGAATCGCCCACTCAAATTTTTCAGATATTCTTCTCTAACATCCTCTTCTTGCAATCTCTCCACTTTTATTCGTTCAAGAATGCTCGAGGTTTCCTTCTTTCTATGGCGCCACCGATTAAAAAGACCACCGATTCGGGCAACGACCAGGTAGTGGTCAGTATCGATGTCGACCCCGCGGTATACTCGAGCATCTAGAACTTTCTTCTTCAGTTTTTCGTCCACAATTACAAAATCAATCATACTTCTAGCATTCCCTTCTTCCCTTGTATACACATGAATCCCCTTGTGCTCAAACATAGTGTTTGCCACAAAAAGACTATGTTCCACACATATTCCAAGCAAACTTCGTCCATTTTCATTCACCCGTTTGTCACCAAACATACCAAGAGTCCTTTCATATCCATCACGTTTCACACCTACCCATCCATTAAAATCTCCTAACATAATTATTCGCTCATTCGGTTCACATTCATTCAACGTATCACTCACACTTTCCCAATACTCATCTATTTCTTTTTGGGCTTTATTGGACTTTCTGGTGCCCAGATCCGTCGGAGCATAAGCACCCAAGACAAAGATCCGAGTAAGTCCAACTTTTAGCCTGATCCAGATGAGTCTAGGACTCACGTATTTCACTTCTTTCACACAATCATCCATTCTTTCGGAAAGTATGATACCAACTCCCTGACAGCCTCTCTTATCACTGCTTACACCAGACCAGTAAGCTGTGTAAGGGCTATGTTTCGTGGTATCACATCCTTTCCTCTTTGTCTCATTCACGCAGAGTACATCTATGCACCTATCATGCATCATCTGGCATACTTCATCAATCTTTTCATTCATTCCTCCTCTTACATTCAAAGTAGCAAAGCGGCTCTCGGTAGCCCGCTTTTCGCCCCCATTAGGAACGTGACGTGATGGATTGCGAATCTCATCGCCGCCATTTTTGGAATGTAATAATATCACCATTGCGTTCCCACGAGTAGCAAGGGAACATAGGTCCATTCTGGCAGAGCCCCGCATGCCAGAATAAGGCTAGCCTATTTCTGGGTTCGCCCGGTCCCAGGGCCATAAGCTATTTATCTGACAAGTAATAAAAAACTATACATTTATACATACATAGCATCACTCCTCATTCCCGTAGGGGTAGGCAGAGACAACGTCCTTACACTTGCCACGATCCTGGCATATCTCCCTCGCTTCTTTCATTCTCATTAAACCTTTTATAAAAGTTCGTCGGTTTAGAGTAATTTTGACCTGGTCCTTATTTAAAATGTCCTGGTCCAGAAACGTTCGCTTTGATCTTCCAACTTTCGCATTCACTCTTGACTCATAAATCCTTTTTGTTAGTCTCCTTTCATTCATGCCCCAACTATCTGAGCATACCTTTCTCAATTTTAGTGACTACGTCTTTTATTATACCAGAACATTCTCTTATCACAATATTTCTTACTCTGTCACACAGTTTTAATCCACTCATACTTCTCAACGCTCTCATCTCTACCGCATTTATTTTACTTTTGTGATTCTTCTGCCATACCCAACTTTCACTACCAAACATAAGTGTTGGCACCAACACTCTAGCATGCACAACCAGTCTAGCCCTTTGAGACACCATCTGGCTATTCATAAAGGCGTTCAGAATACCATTTACCATATTCCCTGCATTCACTCTCCTTTCAATATCACTTTCACATGTTCCATCTTTTTGTAAATTTAGACAAGTATACAAATTATTTCACCTCTTCCACTTGTTCCCCATCTATCAAAATATTGCTATTCATCATAAATTCATCTCTTTCAAACAGCATAACTTTGTTTACATTCACTTTCATTTCCTTCCCTTTCAAAGCTTCATTCATAATATTTACCATCTCCTGTAGCTCCTTAGCGAATGACGTAAGTATTACTTGATCATCAGCGTAGAGGAAACATTTGATAAGTAATTTATTCATTCGTAATTCCATATGTACTTTCATTTAAATCTGTCAAACAGTTATCCATGAATAGGTTGAACACCCATGGTGACGCAACACATCCCTGTCTAACATCTCTTTTGACAGGAAATCACTCCGTGTACGCCCCATTTATTCTGACACAAGCACTAGAACCCTTAGAGAGACGTCAATGCTTGAATCAGATTACCGCTCACCCCATAAGTAGATAACGTTGACCACAACTTATTCCTCACCACTCGATCATCATTAAAAGTTTGTTTAATACAATATCTATGTTATAAAAAGGTCAGCTCCTACTCCATCTTGCATTATGTTGTTAATTTCATTAAATAAGAAGAAGTCTTTGAACCTTTTACGAGAGTTTTATAACATGAAATGTCAACTTTCATTAGTTTTAAAAAGTGTATTTGAACTTGAACGATTAATTGGGCAATAAATTGCTTTAATCTAATCTAAAGAAAAGAAATGAATATTATATAGTAATGACGATTATAAAAAACCAGATAGATTAAGTGGGTTATAGGTTATTCTCAGAAAAGGATACGAAAGTACCCTCATAGCTTTATATTATGAGTCGTTTTTAAGTATCGTCATCTGTTGTAAATTGGAAAATGCTGTAAAAAAGTTTTTGAACTGAATTTGACATTTATTTATTTTTACGTTTCTATAATAAACTCCCACAAGCCGTTTTAGAAATGTCAATTAATAAATTCAAAGTCTTTGTTAAAAGAAAGTTGATAGAAAAATCGTATTATAAGTTGCAAGAGTACTTAGACGATAGAAACGCGTGGGAGTGAACGAACTGCTCTAATTTGAATTGAAATATATTAAACTAATATGATATTGTAATAATGATGATAACAAAAAAACAAAATACCCGACTGATTTTGTTATGGACTCTTCTCGGATCAGGGCGCGAAGGAACCCTCGTAACTTTAGATTTTAAGTCGTTCTGGAGTATCATCATCAGACGTACATTAGAATTAGAGTGTGGAAAAGAAAAGGAAAAAAAATATTTGACGATTTGATTTGATTTGATTTGATTTGAATATAACTGATACTGACTGAAATGAATGAATTTAAACAAGATGTAGAGATAGTGTGAGCCCATTGTAGGAATTATAAAAACAGCATTAGGACCAATTCTGAAGATTGTAGCAATAGTTTTACTAGCCCTGCTGGGTGCCATTTGCAGATTGGTTATTTATGAGCCGGGTGTGTTCATAAATAAATCCATACGCGATGCCGGACTTAGGTTATTGCGGTAGTAAGCTACGAGTGAAGTAAGTAATACGGACGTGAGTACAATTTACTTTTACTGATCTAATATTTTATCATCGTTAATGGATTCTTTTATTGCCATTGCACGCAACATTGTCTGCAGGGCTAAAGTACTTATGTCTTTGTGGAATCTGATTATCGATCTACACAATATTTGTAGTCGCCAGTTTAACTGATGAACGTTGAATGCTGGTTTTTGGTCTCACCTAATCACGTCCAATAGACTCGATCTTGCGCCACTTCTTTGTAATCGGTCTACCTTGTGGAGGATCGCCATTCCAGCACCTTCGGTCCCCAATGTCCATCGGGCCTTTGAACTATATACCTCACCCATTCCACTTCCGCTTCCACACCACTTCAGCTTCGCGATTCGTAGGGCTATGTCGGTGGCTTTGGACCTTCTACTCATTTCTAATTTGATCGCGTAGAGAAGCTCTATAAATAGCTCTCTCCTCTAATGAATCTGAGCTTTAGTATGAGGCCCAAAGTCAGGGACCACGTTTTGGAGCAGTAGATCATCAATGGCAACACGAATGTTCGAATACTTTGGTATTCAGGCACAGAGGGTTATTGGATGAAAAGATCAGTATCTATAACTATCCCCTATAACCTATAACCTATAACCCGTAACTATCAGAATGATGTCCAATTGAGTTGGAAGCGATGGTTGATCTTCTTCTCCAAATTGGATCTACCTAGTTGGACTACGTGTCCCAGGTATATGTACTCGTTTACAATTTCGAGTGCTGACTTCTCAATAATTGTGTGGCACGGAACATAGTTATTGGGCATAACTTTCGTCTTATCCGTGATCATTTTCAAACCCACCTATTAGAGAAACTGCTGAGGTTACCGAGCATTGCTGAGTCTTGCAGAGTCTCTGCTATAATGAGTACATTGTGGGCTAATCTTCGATGAATGATAGTATTTAAAAAATATTATTCATTCCAAATTAATTCGTAAGCTCAGAGAAATTCCATGTGTGAATTCATTCTATAAGTGAATTGATAAGTGAATTAATATTGAACAAACTTGAAAATTATTTAATTATTTATATGAACTTCCCTATTTAAGATCTTTTAAATATGTTAATTTGCATCTGAATGTTACTAATATCGTGCTTCGAGCTTCCCACTATTTAATAAAACTTACAATAATGAAAACTGCTGTCATGATGTTTTTTTTGGCAACGGACACCCAATCTAATTCATATATTTTGATGAAATTTTCAATTCTGTGTATAATTTTTTACAACTTGGGCAAAGGATAGTTTTCATTTTAATTTTTAATATAAAAACGTTTGCATTTTTTTTCAAACCGATATATAATTAAGGATGAGTTAATAAAGCTACATAGGCATCAAATAGATGGGACTAAGTCCCACTTTTAAGTACACGCAGAGAAAGTGGCTAGTAAAATGTAAGAAAAATAATATTTGATCTTTTTTTATAAGTGGCGCATCGAGTTGATATTCCTTTTAGTAATATTATAAGGGTTTTCAAAGAGAAACGTCCGAAATGTCGAGTAATAAAAGACGTCGATATTAACATTCGGGGGGAAGACTATCCTCGCCCGGAGCTATCCATCGGCTTATATGAGATAGCTGAAACCGTTCAAGTCATATTGCTGGAATATATCGAATCACATTTTTACTTTCACTGTTACTAGCCTTGGGTTACTTGTAAGGAATTTTGTGGCACATTATTGTCGTATTTTTTGTTTTCTTTTTATACTTCATCATTTTTTAATTAATTATATAACATCAAATTTCTTTAGACACATCATTACCAGGGGGTGTACGAATAATTCGAACTTACGAGTTATTCGTTCTGAATCGAATGTTAATATTCGATTCGAAACTCGAATCGTTAATTCGAATTATTTTCGAATAATGCGAGTTTTTTCTGAATTATTCATAAACTATTAAATTATTAGTGTATTTTCGAGTATTTTTAATTCAAGGTTTCTTATGTTTAATATTCAAATATAAATTTAACAGTTTGTACATTTTATTTAAACCTACAGATATGTTAGGAATTAAACGAATTTAACTGTCATTAAAATATTAAAAGTGTCGAAAATTAATAGAAATAATTAACTGAAACCTCCAATGACAAATTGTAATTAAAAATGCGACGTGTTTTTTTGTCAATATTAGAAATTATTAATTATATTTATTATTGAATTTAAAATTTAGAAAAAGACGATTTGTGAAATATTTAATTAGTATATTAAATTATGAAATGACGAGTGGCAAATTGAAATGCCACATGTTGTTTGTAAATATTAAAACTAACTAAATCTTCAAACGAATTAGCATAAAACCGCTGCACATCTTCGTGGCGCTAATCACGCGTTTCATCCCTAAAATTTT
The DNA here is from genome assembly GCA_015832385.1 of Elymnias hypermnestra. Classification (NCBI taxonomy): domain Eukaryota; kingdom Metazoa; phylum Arthropoda; class Insecta; order Lepidoptera; family Nymphalidae; genus Elymnias; species Elymnias hypermnestra. The sequence continues at coordinate 5,348,582 of JACTOM010000033.1, read as the reverse complement.
ACCCTCTAAAGAAGTTTTACATCAAAAATATATTATCCGATTATTCTGTTATATATAATCGTGAAAAGGAACGTGAAGCTCAAAGTGAGTAGCCAATATTGACACGAAGCTTGCATCGTTCTTTGCAAAGACAAAAGCTCTCACATGATCTAACGGAGAGACTTTATATTGGATCTACAATATATATGTGATACTTGATACAACAAAAGATATAAAAATAGGTACTTATCAATACTAATGTATACTTCTATATCTGTACTAATATTAGTTACTACTACTTACTATTCTCAGGAACTATTGGTTGGATTTGACAAATTCTTTCAGTGTTTGATTGCCCAATTATTGAGAACGGCTATAGGTTATATATCATCACGATAAAACGATCAAGTGGTGAGGAATGAGCTGTGGTCAACGTTATCTACGTATGGGGTGAGCGGTAATTTTATTCAAGCATTGAAGTCTCTCTATGAGGGTTCTAGTGCTTGTGTCAGAATAAACGGGCCGTACACGGAGTGGTTTCCTGTCGAAAGAGGTATTCGAGGGGATGTGTTGCCTCACCATGGCTGTACAACCTATTCATGGATAACTTTTTGAGAGATTTAAAGAAAAATATGTATGGATTAAGCATGAATGGATTACTCATCAAATGTTTACTCTACGCTGATGATCATGTAATACTTGCATTATCCGCTAATGAGCTAAAGGAGATGGTGAATATTATGAATGAAGCTTAGAAAAGGAAAGGAATGAAAGTGAATGTAAACGAAACGAAAGTTATGCTTTTTGAAAGAGATGAATCTATGTGATGAACGGCAATATTTCGATAAATGGGGAAGAAGTGGAAGAGGTGAAAGAATTTGTGTCCATGGGATCTACATTTAGAAAAGATGGAACATGTGAAAGTGATATTGAAAGGAGAGTGAATACAGGAAATATGATAAATTGTGCTCTGCACCCCTTTATGAATAGTCAGACGGTGTCTTAAAGGGCCAGACTGGCTGTACATAGAGGAGTGTTGCTGCCACCACTTATGTAGTGAAAGTTGGGTATGTCAGAAGAAGCACAAAAGTACAATAAATGCGGTAGAACTGCGAACGTTGAGAAGTATGAGTGGATTGAAATTGAGTAACAAAGTAAGAAATAGTGTGATAAGAGAACGTTGTGGTATAAAAGAAGATGTAGTGACTAAAATTGAGAAAGGTATGCTTAGATGGTTTGGGCATGTAAAGAGAATGACTGAAAGGAGACTAACCTAAAGGATTTATGAGTGAAGAGTGAATGAGAAAGTTGGAAGGGGAAGACCAAGGCGAACGTTCCTAGACCAAATCCAGGACATCTTTAACAGCGGCCAGGTGAAGAATACTCTAAACCGACGAACTTGTGTGAAAGATCTAATGAGAATGGAAGAAGCGAAGGAGATATGCAAGGATCGCGGCAAGTGGAAGGACGTTGTCTCTGCCTACCCCTATACGAATGAGGCGTGATGCTATGTATGTATTAAACCAGGAGCGGTACACCAATGGTGAAACTTACAAAATTTTGATTTTTTTTTTCTTTTGACAATTTGTGCTGCGTAAATGGTTAATGTTTCGCAAAAATCGTATATGACAGAATTGTTCGCTTTTAAAAGTTCTAATAAAACGCCTAAGACAACATATGTCTATCATTTAAAGTTGGCTCACTATAACTTTTTTTGTCTTCTCTCTGTCTTTGTTAAAAAGGCTTTTACAGCAGTTTTGTTTAATCAAAACTAATCATGGACAAATGATATTAAATAACGCAATTAACTGTATTGGTTATCTTTTTATTATCATTACAACAATATTATTTCAATTTCATTTCCTGGCCACTCTACTCAATTAAATTTCTTTTAATTACGGGTTTAATTTAAAAATGAAAGTAATTTTGTTAGTGCCATTTCTAGAACGTCTTCTAGGCTTTAAATAGATATAAATATTTTGAATCGCTTATTTATTTTAGCTTATTTATATGCGAAAGATTTGCTATTATAGGAATACTAGCTGATCCCGCGACTTCGTCTACGTGGAATGTTTCCTTGGTAGCATTTTCATTAATTTAGGTAAATTGTTTTACAAATAAGAAACTTACCTGCACTGTCCTTCGAGGGCGGAATTTCTTTTGATGGTTTCCATTATGTAAAAAAAAAAATCTGACCAAGTTTTACATACCATAAGAGATAAAGTTTGTAAATATGAAGTATGGTTTTTTAAATGTGAAAAATTGAATTATTTTAATTAAATGAATGAGAATTCCTCATCCTCGAATTATGCTTTAAGTATCGTGGCGTAAAACACATTGTTTATCAATTTTGGTTGGTTTATGTTTCGAAGCATGGGAAATGCGAAACTACGAACTCAATCTTTTTGTGAATTGTGTGATGGTAAAAAAAGTATCCTATGTCCTTCCCCTGGTTCCAAGCTACCTCCCCACCCATTCTCAGCCAAATCGGCATTAGTATGTGGCAGAGTTCACTTTTACGAATGATTTTCGAAATGTATAGTACTAAATATCTATAGCTCTTACATTTTTGTGACTATTTTATTCAGTTGGGTTGTGACTATTCGATTGATTTTGAACTTTGTGCAGCGGTAATAAAGTGCAAATTGACTCTTTGACGTTAGGAACACACCTTACATTGCTTAGACAACAGTAGAATAGCAATAAAGGTCAAATTAACTCTACATTTTAGTTAGAAAACGTTATGGGAAACAGAGGAGGAGTATTTTTAGAGTGTTCCCCTGCAATTATTCGAACTTTTCTCGCCGTAAAAACCATCCTTGGACTTCAATGATCTTTAAAAAAAAAATAATTGTTAAAATTGACCCAGGCGGTGTTGAGTTATGCGCTTATGAATACATTTTGCGATTCATTTTTATATTATAGATTACTCATTTATATTTCAATATCGCCGAAATATGGAATTGAAGTGTCGCTTTCAACCATTATATACTACCTGACATACAATTGTTTCGGTCTATTTCATTCGTGCATATGGAACGGACGGAAAAACAAAATATAAGTACTAGTTGTCCCGCTTAGTTCTCGATCCCTTGGTAGAACGGGCACATTTGGGTAGAATGATAAATCTAAATCATTCAATTATGATTAGCTAAATTTACAAAATACATCAACAAATCAGTTCAGTAGGAGGACCTTGAGAGGTCAATTGCCTCTTACGAGATTAGTGCGCTTCCATCTCAGATTCTATCATCACTTACCACCAGGTTTGATCACAGTCAAGAGCTAATCTGACGGTAAAAAGAAAATGAAACATTGTATAAAATTGTAGGTACCTATTAAGTCCAGCGTCATCTCTTGGTGGTGCTATTTTAATTGGTACCTCCAATAACGGAGACCACTCCCTGGAGAGCATTGTAATCGTGCTGCTCTCCAATAACAGATATTGGATGGGAATGGTTTCTTCTGCGAGAACATAGTCTCCCTAAACGATGCCCATGAGCCAGTGAGGAAAAATGCAGGATACTCTCTCTCTCTCTCTCTCTCTAAACTCTCATTCGGAATCATCAGGAACACCAAGGATAAATGTATAAGGTAATCGTCTGCTATCACACTAACAGATGAAGAGGATTTCGCAAAGTTTAAGCAGATATTCGAGGACAGATGTTATATGGAGTACCTCAAGGGTCCATTCTCGGGCCTTTATTATTTCTTATTTATATAAACGATAAGAACATTGGCTTAATAGGTGATGTAACTTTGTACGCTGACGATACTAGATTATTTTATTTTAATACTTCCGTAGAAAATAGAATGGATGCACAGCAAGATTTAGATATACTAAATACTTGGTTAAATCTTTTAACTATAAAAATAACTAAAACCAATTATATAATCCTCTAAATATTATTATCATCGTCTACTCGCTGTTATAAATTGTTTCTTTACTTAGTATTAAAATCTATTGTAAATTACTGCCTACCCGTATGCTAGGTCTAATATAAGTTATTGTAAGAATTGTGCACATTCTCATGTAAGTGAATTTATTGTTATGAGAAATAAAGATCTTAAATCTTAAACCTACACCTAATCCTATCCACATACTTATTCTATGAGTAGAAGTTTGTGCGATTTCCGAATAAAAAGGTGCTTAGTAAATCAAGAGCTTATAGTCATTTAGGATCACGTGATCTTTTTGGATTTAATATACTTAATCCTTACAAAATATGCTGTCTGTGTAACTGTTTATTCGGTAAATAGGGAATGTAGAAACGCCGGGGGCGGGCAAATATTTGATTACTCCCGCTTGCGGTCCGCATGTGATCCCGGCTAAATTATATTAGCTAATAGCCTCTTGTTACTCGACCTAATAAACTAACGAGGTTTTCTTCTTAAATTTATAATAATAAGCTGCCTGAAGCTATGAAGTTCATTGTGTATGAGTATCTCATACGTATAAACAAGATTAAGATGTGTGTTTGTAATGTTAAAATAATAAGTCTTTATCTATATCTATACAAGAGATATCCAAGAATCTATTGAATCGTCACGATGTCGTCTCTGGACTCATAAGGCGTAGAGACTTGAAAATTAGTAGGAATATTTCTTTTGCCGAGTAGAGGTCAGTTAAAAACGGATTTTACGAAATTCCACCCGCACGGGGGGTGGCGGGTGTGTTAATTCTTCACTCATAAAGGTATCTCTGGAGCCATAAGGCGTAGAGACTTGAAATTTGGTAGGAATATTCCTTTTGCCGAGTAGAGGGCAGCTAAAATCGAATTTTGTGAAATTCCACCCACAAGGGGGGTGGCGGGGGTGTTAACCGTTCACTCATCGCGATATCTCCTGAACCATAAGGCGTAGAGACTTGAAATTGGTAGGAACATTTCTTTTGCCAAGTAAAAGTCAGCTAAAAACGAATTTTGTGAAATTCCACCCACAAGGGAGGTTCTGGGGGTGTGAACTGTTTACTCATCACGATATCGATGGAACCATAAGGCGCAAAGACTTGAAATTTGGTAGGAATATTCCTTTGGCCGAATAGAGGTCATGTTTCTTATTCGTAAAACAATTTGCCTTAATTAAAGAAATTGCTACTCAAAAAGCATTCCACGCAGACGAAGTTCAACTAGTAATAATATAAATAGTTTGCTGAATTTATGATTCTTTTTCTGATTATGCTAGCTATATAAAAAATTGTTTACGTTGATATTGGTATTGAATGAAATATTCATTTAGTGTACATAATTTGTAATATTTTTAATTCCGTAGTAAACAAACCTTTCTATTTTCTCCGTTTTTGTTCGTCCAAATTTGTTGTTTATATTATTGTTAATGAGTTTGTGTAAATTGATATCGGGAACATTAAGTGATCAAACATTATAATCCGAGTTAATTTAAAAAGTGTTACATTACCCACGCATGCCCACATTATGGAAATTATGGATGCCATTAATGACGATGTCGGCGAAGAAGGGTACTTTGCCGACATCGTCATTGCCGTCACGCCCCTATGCTTTATGCTTTCCTCTCTCTTATATTCTCCGACATATAGATATAGGATAATTTAAATAACTTTAGATTTTAAGTCGTTCTTTAATGTTATCATAAGTCATTCATTTAAATATTATTTGGAAAAACCGATAATTGACGATTCAAAAGTGCTGTAATAGGCCTACTTATATAAAGATATTTTGATTTATGATTAAGTCACCATGAAATTCTGGCCGCTTTTATTAAATGCTGGCTGAAGTGAACAATAATCTGTGAAAGTGTTTGTAATACTCTCTACTCTACTTTTAAAAGGCAAAACTCTAAACGGATAAACAACAATCAATTTATCAACCGATCGTCTAGGTGGAAAATGTTTACCTTATCCAATGAAAGAGAACCGGACAATCTAATTGAAAATTCAAAGGCCGTAGGGTCACGTATGGACCCCCGCACATAATACCCCCAGTAATACAATACTCGGGGCTAACACTAAACTCCTATAAGTATTGCAAGTCGGTCCGACATTTGAGTGTAGCGTCGCGCATACTGATGTCGAAATTTGACAAAGGTGAGAAAATTTGCAGAGGCCGTTGGATGCGGCATGTTATATATTCAATTAAAAAAATTAACAGAACATTACCTATCACAAGTTGCATTATAAGAAACTAGCGGCCCGTCCCGGCTTCGCACGATTAAACATAAATAGGTACAGATATTTAAGTTATAAGCATCTTAATTAAAACAACCATGAATCACTAAATTAGAAAAAAATTGTATGCTTATTTTAAAGCCTCCCTGTACATGTGTTAAAAAACTCTAAATATTCAATGGCGCTTGCGTCCACTGCGTAAGGAGCCGACCGGCTACCTAGTTCGTAATGATGCACCCCCTTCTCCCGCTCTGCCCCTCTCTCGTCGAGTTAGTTACTCGATGCGCTGCGTGGCGGCCGCCGCCGGCATGTATTTTTATTTTAATTTCATATTAATCATTTCACATTTCCTACATGATAATTACAATTTCTATTAATGTTTTATTTTGAATTTATTATTACATTACCAACGGTACATTATTGACAAAAAAACGTCCCATTACAAAAGCTTATTATAAATTATTATATAACTTAAATATACAATTAACCATGATAACATTATATCGAACCTTAACTTTAATACAGACAAAATAAAAGTAACTAAAATGCTCCATCAGAAGGATATAAGCCCAATAAGGCTGGCAGCGTTACCTCTTTGGACAGCGATAGGTATACGCTGTCCAAAGTACCACCCGGCGTTAGGGTCACGGGTGACATCAACTAAGTGAAATGAGATTTCTTTTAAAAAGCTTTTACCCTCAGGATCCCACGGTCCCAATGTCTCCACGCCAAAAGGCACAAATATGTATTCTAAAGCAAGGCTCTCATATTGGCTCTCACATCTCCCGCTGATTTGGAGGTAGCGTCAATGTGAGATGGTGCAAGCGTATCAACACATGTAGCATCCCACACCAACGACCTTCCTTTTTTCCAAGGCATCAACGACATACCATCAGGTCTCTTACCATCATCACGTGCAATTCCATTCGGCTCGAGAATAGCCGGCACGTTAATGGTGACAAGGGTCCTTCTGATGATGTCGTTGATGCCG
>JACTOM010000033.1:5272333-5341406 GCA_015832385.1 Elymnias hypermnestra | reverse complement strand
ATTAATACTCTTCACAGTGTATGCGATGAAAGACATTTTATGGAAAATTATTTTACACCTTCGGTTGGTTTTAATAGGAATTTCTAAAGATTGCTATAGCAATCTAGTACTAAATATAGCCTATGTTACTCAGTGATAATGTAGCTTTATAATGAAAATAGAATTATAAAAATCGGTCCAGTACTTTTTGATATTATTCGTTACATACAAAATACAAATCTTTATAATATTATTATATATATAGTGTAGATGACTGTATTAAATGTATATATTTTATAATTAATGTGTTAGTTTATATTATACTAGCTAGCTAACTAACCCGCCGCGACTTCGTCTGCGTGGAACGTTTTTTGGGTAGCACTTTCACTAATTAAGGCAAATTGTTTTAGAAATGAGAAACATGACCTGTAAAATCCGTTCTTAGCTGACTTCTACTCGGCAAAAGGAACAGTCCCAGCAAATTTCAAGTCTCAACGCCTTATGGTTCCAGAGATATCGTGATGAGTATCTGGATAGCTCTTTTATATGTATAGATTGTATGTATATTTTATTTATGTATTGTATTATATAGGTATTCTATTTAATATTAGTATGTATGATCACTGTAGAGTAGATATTATTTCAAACACTTTCACAGAGCATTGTTCACTTCAGCCAGCATTAAATAAAAGCGTCCAGAATCCCGTGATGACTTAATCATACATTTTATTTATCAAAGTCCAAGTCAAAATATATTTAACTGCCTCATTTATCTAGTGGTTAGCATGTTCGACTACAGACATGACGTCCTGGGTTCGAGTCCCGGGTCGGGCCAATTCAAAAGTCAATATTTAGTTTGCTATTAAGATTTTCTCAATATTTGCCCGAAGTTGGGAAGTTGCCGGTGTGATCCACCCCCGTGCCTCGGAGAGCACGTTAAGCCGTCGGTCCTGCGCCTGATCTCTCGCCGGTCGTGTCGGATTCCCGGACTATGAGGGTGGAGGAATAAAGAGTTCACTTGTGTACTATGCCTGCCAAGCCGCAGTGGAGCAGTGTGGTGGGTCTATGCTCTAAAAACCCTCGCTCCTCGGAATGACGAGGCCTGTACCCAGCAGTGGGACGTTAAAAAATTGCTATGATCTGATGACTGCTGACTTACTATGATCACTTTATGCACCACCTATCTACTGCTGCACATTTTCCTCCTCCTTTGTCTGTAAGAAATCGCAGATTAGCGATAAGACCGCCTTTTTGTACACTTGCTCGTGTAAATTTTAATCATATTATGTAACTTTGTATTTATTATTATTAAATTACTAGCCGATTCAGCAAAGTTGATGACGCCTCAGAATGGATAAATAAAAAGCCTAATTATAATTGCAGAATGTTTCAACTTTAGTAAAAAATGTAATCAAAACTTAACAGTAACAAAAGTAAATCGTTATAAGAAAAACACAACAAAGATCCTAAAATATTGTAGTTGTGATCAGAAATTGTTGGTTGTCAATATTAAAACAAATGAAAAGAAACATTAATAATAATAAACTTTATTTCTCAAGGTAAATACCCAGTACAGTCACACACAATATAGTCTCGTCGTCGTCGTCGTCGTTTCAACCGATGGACGTCCACAGCTGGACATAGGTCTCACGTAATGACGTCCACAAGGCCCGATCTTGCGCCGCCTGGCTCCAGCGGCTACCGGCGACCCTCTTTATGTCGTCGGTCAACATTGTGGGGGGTCTCTCGACACTGCGCCGTCCGGTGCGGGGTCGCCACTCCAGCACCTTTGGCCCCCAACGTCCATCAGTTCTTCGGACTATGTGCTCCGCCCATTGCCACTTCGGGTTCGCGATTCGCAGGACTATGTCGGTGATTCTGGTTCTACTACGGATCTCTTTATTTCTGATTCGATCACGTAGAGAAACTCCGAGCATAGCCCTCTCCATCGCACGCTGAGTGACTCTGAGCTTCCGCATGAGGCCCATAGTCAGCGACCATGTCTCAGAACCGTAGGTCATCACTGGCAACACGCACTGTTCGAAGACTTTGGTCTTCAGGCACTGAGGGTTATCAGACGAAAATATCTGGCGTAACTTCCCGAACGCAGCCCAACCGAGTTGGATTCGGCGGTTGACCTCCTTCTCGAAATTGGATCTACCTAGCTGGACTATATGTCCCAGGTATGTGTACTCGTCAACAATTTCGAGACCTGAGTTCTCAACGATGACTGTTGAGAAACTCTGCTGAGGTCATTGAGCATTGTATTGAGAATAGAGTCTCAGTTATATTAAATAAAGTCATTTCAAGAAATTTAAATAGCTAAAATAATAATAAAAATAAAATAAAATTAGTATAAAGTAATTAAAATGCGAAAACTAAATCTATTTATTCAGACTGTAGTGCACGGAATTCCAAAACTTAAAAATTAGCAGTCCAAATTTTCTGTCAACATCTTAACAATGACGTTGTCAAAGAGTATTTGGTTCCAGAATCATGCAATACGCGATCTTATGGTTGCATAAAAGTCTAGTACTCTGACATTAGCAAAAATGGCAGATGCACTACATGATCTATGTAATCTCATCAGAATACGATACGCATTATTATATAGCACCCTGTTGTTATTAAATGCACGTTTAGAAAATTTTGTCCGAACCTGACTAGTGTAGAAGCTTAAGCAATACGCGCAAAATCAGCCATAAGATTTTCAATATGTGCTCCAGTAATTTGAAATTTTCAACATGTGTTCTATGTCTTTAAATTGATCAACCCTTTCCAATACACTATCGTCAAGGTAAACTGCTGGAATCTCTGCCTGAGCGGGAAACCACCACCAGTTTTCTTGATGTTTTGTTTTAGACCATGCGATGCTGCATAACGTTTTTAATATAGGGGCTAAGAAGGACCATATCGTCCGCATAGCTTAAATTATTCATGCCAGTGGTCCCTTAATGTGACATGAAGACTAAAAGTTCCTCAGTTTTCCGATCAAATCGTTTACATAGTGTGGAAGTCAGTCCACCCTGCGTGACTTCACATTTTAGTTTGCACTCATAAGAAGTCGCGTCGCCGCATCTAACACTGTTTACCTGATTTTCATACCAGTATCTCAACAGATTTACCGTCCTTTTAGGTGTCTTTGTGGAGTATAACTTCTGCCAAAGTAAATCACAGATTACTTTTAAATAGAATTTACATTCGGAACGCCTTTTCAATTTAATCGATTTCTAAACGAAGAGGCAAACATCAAATGTTTGATAGATAGAAATAGTTGCTTTGACTATTCTATTATATATATATATATATATTTATATATATATATATATANGCCTGACTTACTATACTTTATCTATGTGTATATATATATATATATATACTATTTTTTTCATATTTACTTAACTTTAAAACGTTCCCTAGACCTCCACGAATAATTCAAACCAAAAATTAGCCAAATCAATCCAGCTGCTTTTGAATTTCAGCGAGACAAACGTAGCAGCAATTGATTTTAAGTATATGGACTATCGGTACAAAGCGATTAGTTTGCCGTTAGTATGCCCTCTGTGTTTTTAGAGAAGTTTGGGTCAAATTAGGAGAAAACATTTTACTTTCTTTGTAATTAAATTTTGAGAATGACATGATTTAGCTAATACATAGAGCCGTAATGGGTCGCTAGTTTTATATAATATATATCAAGCTCAAAACAATACATTTTTCAAAGTAGCGTATCCAAAATATAATGGCATCAATGATCCGCGAGCCTTAACTTAGCTACTTTATTTGTGAGAGGTGAGTCTCGTTGAAAGAGATAGTTCAAGTTAAGGTGTTTGTGAGGCCCGACACGTCGCCCGACTTTTTAACTTTACTTTCTTGCCGGTTTTTAGTGATTATCTAACTTGGCAAGTTTGTCTGAAGTTTGTTCAGTTTGAAAAATGCAATATTTACTTCAAAACATACGTTGTCAAGAGTATTTAACGTTCAAAGTCATTTTTTAACACTAAGCAAGACAGATTTATAATATATTTTGTAGGCAAAAGTAAATACATACATGGCATCACGCCTCATTCCCATGGGGGTAAACAACATCCTTCCACTTGCCACGATCCTTGCATATCTCCTTCACTTTTTTCATTCTCATTAAGCCTTTCATAAAAGTTCGTCGGTTTAGAGTACTCTTGACCTGGCCGTTATTTAAAATGTCCTGGATTTGGTCCAGGAACGTTCCCCTTGGTCTTCCCCTTCTAACTTTCGCATTCACTCTTTAATCATAAATCCTTTTTGTCAGTATCCTTTCATACATTCTCTCTACATGCCCAACTCATCTAAGCATACCTTTCTCAATTTTAGTCACTACATCTTCTTTTAAACCACAACGTACTCTTATCTCACTATTTCTTACTCTGTCACTCGGTTTTAATCCACTCATACTTCTCAACGCTCTCATCTCTACCGCATTTATTTTACTTTTGTGATCCTTCTGCCATACCCAACTCTCACTACCATACATAAGTGTTGGCACCAACAATCTTACATGCACTGCCAGCCGGGCCCTTTGACACACCATCTGTTCTATTCATAAAGGCGCGCAAGGCACCATTTACCATATTCCCTGCATTCTCCTTTCAATATCACTTTCACATGTTCCATCTTTCCTAAATTTAGTTCCCAAGTATACATATTCTTTCACCTCTTCCGATTGTCCCATCTATCAAAATATTGCCATTTATCATAGATTTATCTAAAGTAGTAATAAATAGATTTATCTAAAGTAGGCAAAAGTACCGCTATCATTTTTATTGCCTATAACTGCCTCATTGGTCTAGTGGTTAGCATGTTCGACTACAGACATGAGGTCCTGGGTTCGAGTCCCGGGTCGGGCCAATTCAAAAATCGATATTGAGTTTTCTATTAAGATTTTCTCAATATTTGCCCGAAGTTGGGAAGTTGGCGGTGTGATCCACCCCCGTGCCTCGGAGAGCACGTTAAGCCGTCGGTCCTGCGCCTGATCTCTCTCCGGTTGTGTCGGATTACCGTCACATCGGGCTATGAGAGTGAAGGAATAGAGAGTACACTTGTGTACTATGCCTGCCAATCCGCAGTGGAGCAGCGTGGTGGGTCTATGCTCTAAAAACCCTCTCTCATATGAGTGAGGAGGCCTGTGCCCAGCAGTGGGACGTTAATGGGCTGCTACTTACTTTTTTACTTTATATTCAAAGAAAAGTAGGTTTGGTTTTCATAAAAAGTGTATTTGATCTTTACATTTCATTAATCATCATTGCATCCACGAAAAACAACTGTATGACGTGTTATTCATGTTGGAAATATCACTGGTATTTTTTAAGTTATACTTTTGGCGCGTTAGAGAAAAATGATGAGAGTAAATTTTTACTCTGCAAACTGTTAGACTCGGGGCCTCAGTGTTTATAAAAGAAAACACTACACTGGCTGGAAACTTAGTCTATTAATTATTTATATGATTTTATAATTCTCACAACTTTGACAGTTTACTAGAATCACTTTATTCCGCGACTCGCGAGAACCTTTTCAAAAGGTCTATCGGCAAGTATATTGGTCAGGAACTTAGGCTTTTTACTAGTCCAGACCGGCAGGCAGAAACCAGGTCCGTAGTCTTGGGCAGTAATTCGACTAATTACCAGAACGACTGACTGTTTGAGGCAGAGCTACGGGTTTATAGCAAGATATCGCTGACTGATTGTTTACATCTTACCTGACATAGCAGTCGATAGTTGCAGGTCAGCGTTATTAATATAGAATTAAGGGATGTAACAGAACACGCACCGTCACAAAAAACCGACACCCTGAAGTTAGCTATTTAACATTTTAGTTTTTTTTTTTAAATATTTTATAATAATGTAATACCCTAATTATTTTCTTATATTACTTGTTAGATATACTGTGACATCAAAATTATAACTTTCAGGCTCGATTATAGAAAACGAATTATAAACTATTTATATCGAATGAAAGTTAGTTATTATTTCTACAAAGGTAGAATAACGCGAAAAATATTTTTTTTGAAATGATTTTTATCTTGTTACGCCAAAGAAGTATAACTTGTAACGCGTGTACATAAGTACAGACACACTTTTATTAAGTCATATACGTGATGAATATTTATAACGTGTTTGAATAGACTTTCGTTTGTATTACGTTAGCATTGACGCTTTGCTGATCTTCAATTTGAAACATCGTTTCGTTACATTGCAGTATTTAATTTTACGGTTTTTTTAATGACCAGGACGTTGAAGTTACTGATATTGTCGAACAGTACCAAAACGTGATTCGAAATTTTATCGGATTTAACAGCACCAAGCATTTTCTTATGGGGGTATTTAAGACAAAATATTTTATGTGAATAAGTCTGAAACGATTCAACGTCTTAAAGACATTATTCGTCACGAAATTGAAGAAAGTCAGCCTGATATGTCGTAGGATATAATGAAAAATGCCTTAAAAAGAGCCAAAAATTGCATACCGCATCGCGGTCACCATTTAGCCGATATAGTTTTCAAATCGCAACGAAAGAAATGTATTTATATATAATCATTCAAAATAGATTTTTAAGTCTAACTCTAACCTATAAGTTTTATTTAAGGTTACCCAATTATTTGTTAAACTTCATACATTATAATATACCGTTATTACGGGTTAGACGGAATATCAAGCATGTTAATCTAAATTTATATAAGAGATATACAGGTATCTATTAACTCATCAAGATATCTCTGGAACCATAAGGCGAAGGGACTTGAAATTTGGTAGGAATATTCCTTTTGCCGAGTAGAGGTCAGCTAAGAACGGATTTTACGAAATTTCACCCGCAAGGAGGGTTGCGGGGGTATTCATTAAAAAAATTCATAGTTCATATTTACAAACTATATCTTTTATGGTATGTAAAACTTGGACAGAATATTTTTTTTGACATAATGCAAATTCCACCCCAAAGGGCAGTGCGGGTAAGTTTCTTATTTGTAAAACAATTTGCCTAAATTAATGAAAATGCTACCAAAAAAAAGACATTCCACGCAGCCGAAGTCTCGTGTTCAGCTGTTCTATATATATAAAAGACATATCCAGGTATCTATTGACTCCTCGCGATATCTGTGGAACCATAAGGCCTAGAACTTTAAAATTTCGTAGGAATATTCTTTTTGCCGAGTAGAGATCAGCTAAGAACGGAATTTACGAAATTCTACCCGCAAGGGAGGTTGCGGGGGTATTATTCGAATGTTTCTTATTAGTAAAACAATTTGCATAAATAAATGAAAGTGCTACCCAAAAAACATTCCACGCAGACGAAGTCGCGGGTTCAGGTATTTATAAAATCATTTACAACAAAATTGATACTACTCTTCTACGAAACATTAATATAATAGTTGGATATAGGAGCAGAAACATTTTGGATGTTTTGTGTCCCCTTTTGTCGAATAAGGTCAATGATCATGTTTTTTGAAATTACTTAGTCTTAAGCTATAAGTAAGTAAGTAAGTAGCAGCCCATTAACGTCCCACTGCTTGGCACAGGCCTCCTCACTCATATGAGAGAGGGTTTTTAGAGCATAGACCCACCACGCTGCTCCACTGCGGATTGGCAGGCATAGTTCACAAGTGCACTCTCTATTTCTTCACCCTCAGAGTCCGATGTGACGGGAATCTGACACGACCGGAGAGAAATCAGGTGTAGGACCGATGGCTTAACGTGCTCTCCGAGGCACGGGGGTGGGTCACACCGCCAACTTCGGGCAAATATTGAGAAAATCTTAATAGAAAACTCAATATTGATTTTTGAATTGGCCCGACCCGGGACTCGAACTCAGGAACTCATGTCTGTAGTCGAACATGCTAACCACTAGAACAATGAAGCAGTTTTAAGCAATAGCTATAATAAACATCTGTGTCTTTGAGTGACATGATATAAATGTTTTTATACACAAGGAGTTTATATTCACACTGAGCTCTTCATAGAAGCCCGAATTTAAGAGGTGTTTGATGTAATTTTTAACGTTTTATTTGTAAAGAATTGAAAACAAATAAATCGCCCACATTTACCAGGCAACGCGAGCGCCGAGAACAGCTTGCTTTTTATAAATAAACAATATATTCAATGAAATATAAATTTGTCTATGAAGGTCTGTACAAAATATGTTTTGTGTATTATAAAAGATGCCAATATCAACATTTACTGGGAGGCTATCCTTGCCCGGGGGTATATCTGTCGGGTTATTTATAGTGCCCAGTGGATAAGAGTATATAATGTTATTAGTTGTAAGCCGCAACTTCATCTGCGTAGAATAAGTACTCTGGATACTAAATTATATTATTATTAAGCTAAATGAACAAAGCATTTTTCTGTATAACAACTTTACTGTATAACTTTCCTGTTGCCCCATATTTTTTTTATTAAAAGTTTATATTAAGTTATCCTTAAAAGATAGATATATACCATCGTGGACTTTTTTGTAGATCTACAAAAAAGGTACTATCCTACCATACATAGTTTTGTTATATCTCAAAGGGATTAGGTAGCGTTTGCAATGAAGGCGAAAGGCGGTTTTTTTTCCGACATTTCTAACAATTACACTATTCAATACAAATAATTTAACAAATATGTTTATGGAGCCTACAAGAACATCTTCAACTAGTGCGTCTAGCATAGGCATAAAAACATCTGTCAAGAAGATAATTTCTTAATACTGTGGGCAATTCATTCGCTTTCCAAAGAGGAGATATCAGATCAAAGTGGTCAGTAAGACAAAACACCAAGGTAAGGACCTAATATTATATGCAGTTTATATCAATAAATAAACTCCATGAAAATCTATTTAGTAGTCTTTGAGTTTATTGCGAACAGACAGACAGATGATTTTTGTCGCTGGGAAATGCATTGACGCACCCCGACTAATGAGGTCGGGAGTGTGAGACTCCGCGAGGGTATGAACTCGCAATACCCACTAAAACCCAGCGGAACCGCCATTAACCATGAGTGGGAAGCCAGAGGTTCGTTGAGACATTCCGGTTTGGCCCCTCGATTGCATCTTTGCCTCCTGTTTCCTGTACCCTTTAGTCAGGGCTGGAGTGTTTCGGCGATATTCACCCTTTCCCTTTGCCTCTCCTTAAGCGAGATGACAGTCTCGCGAAAGGAGGTAGGCGTGTGGTAGGCTGTGTCTGATAGACAGATGATGTGACTTTTCAAATAAAACAAAATAGAAGGTCAAACATAACGTTACAGTTTGACATAAAACTCTGTTATTGAAACATAGAAAAAGCATAGTAACGATTATTTTTGAAGTGATAACTTCTTGTAGGAGGGTGAACTGCTTCGTCACGTAACGCGTTACGGCGCCAGTCTACCTGGCTTCCCTTTCGCTCACACTTACGGCAATCGCAGGCAGGCTCCATCTCTCTCGCTCTAACCCAGCGCTAACAGCCGTATTTCGGACAAACGCTTCTCCTTCTCTCCATTCAGTGTTTAATTTGCGATAGACATATACCGTTGACAGTGAGCATATGGTTATATGCTCACTGTCAACAGTAAAAAACTTAATTAATAAATATTATTTCCTTACATTATCATATTACAGACATACTTATATACAACTTAAATAATAGCCGTCATGAATAGCCAGATGTCTCAAACATTTGTGTAAAATAAATGCGGTAGTGATGAGTGTGTTGAGAAGCATGAGTGGATTGAAACAGAGTGATAGAGTAAAAAATAGTGTGAAAAGAGAACGTTGTTGTATAAAAGAAGATGTAATGGTAGAGAGAATGAATGAAAGGAGACTGACGAAAAAGGATTTATGAGTCAAGAGTGAATGGGAAATTTGGAAGGGAAAGACCAAGGCGAACGTTGCTGGACAAAATCCAGGACATTTTAAATAAGGGCTAGGTCAAGAGTACTCTAAACCGATGAACTTGTATGAAAGGATTAATGAGAATGAAAGAAGCGAAGGAGATGAAAGGATCGTGGCGAGTAGAAGGACGTGGTCTCTGCCTTGTTGTGTATTTGTACAATTTAAACAGTTATCAGTTTTATCTGGCGTTCTGAGACGCACACGTTTACTTTATTATATTTATATCTTTGAAGTTAAATATGTCATACATTTTACGTTATAGAGATTAGTTCAAACATTTCTATTGTGTTAAAGATGCACTTTGCATAGCAAGACATTCTTTAGCTATCGTGAATAGATGTAGCCGAGTCCCGTATTTGTCCAGCACTCGAGTCCCGCTCTCGACAAGTCATGTTATCGACTCAACAATTCGAATGGAGATTGGAAAAGTTGATATCACAAAATAAGAATGTGGATAAATAAATAGATAGAAACACTTTATTACACACTAGCAATTTCCTGCGGTTTCATCCACGTAGATAATCTCGTGCCTGTGGAAAGTGTACTAAGTCTGACTATAGATTTGTTTTTGTTAACATAAAAATATTATTTCATTTAGTTTTTAATGACTTCATTTCAGATTATTAGATACACACCTACATTGATAATCTAATCAATATACAGATTTTACTTTACAACAAATATATATCTTACTAACATTATTAAATTCGATATGTAATTTACGTAAAATGTCCGACAATAGCATGATTTCAAGGAGGTAATGAAAGAGTTTTTTATATCGCGGTTGTAATTTTAAGTTTTTTTTTTATTGCTGACAGTTTAGCACTTGACTGTAATCTCACCTGATGGAAAGTGATGATACAGTCTAAGTTGGAAGCGCGCTAATCCCTTTGTTTGGCGGTATGTCTTTGCTGGTAGGGTAGTAACTAGCCACGGCCAAAGCCTCCCACCAGACCAGTCTCAGACCAATTAGAAAATACTATTTCATAAATTCGTCCTACCGAGGATCGAACCCGGGATCTCTGCTAGCAAGGCGAGTACTCGCACCACTGCGCCAGCGAGGCCGTCAAAGTTGGATAAAAATAAAAACAGTATATATATGTCGGTGGGTGTCATTGGGTATCCTTGGAATATGAGCTAACTCACCAGTCGTAAGTCCAGTTATAAGTAGACACAATTTTCTTCGTCAATTCGTTATATCTTATGAATGAAATGACGACTTTAATAATTCAAAAAGTGTTTTACAGGTACAGAAAAGGTTTTTATGGTTTGATTATTGTCGGCATTTTTATTACCTTTTAAAGTGTAAATGGAAGTGGTTATAGTGGGATTTACTACAGTAGTTAGAAATATGACATCACGGACATTTTTGTAGACATTAGTACGTACATTAGTACATTTTATGTGACCAAGTTTTTCATACCTTGGGTTGTATTAATGCACTTTTCTTGGGGATCCCTATTTTTTTGAGAAAGTAGTATAACCTATGTCGCTCAGTGAAAATGCAGCTTTCTAATGGTGAAAAAAATTTGGAAATCGGTCGTGTAGTTTTTTTGGGAAAACGTTACATACTTTTACACAAAAACACAAATATTTCCTCTTTATAATATTAGTTTAGATTAACAAGAAGCAAAAACTGAAAGGCGAACATATTAAAAGTGGAATAGTTTAGCCGTTGAGACGAGAGAGTTATTTTCATATTACAAACTCTTCAAGGGGGAAAAGAATCCGAGACCTCAGCTTATGAATCACTTACTTGTGTCATTGACTATGTGAATAATTTCCATTATATATTTCGACTACTTCAATTGAGTTACTCTAATGGTAATTGAGATTTTGCATGGAATTTCCGGGGAGTTTCTGGCGTCACTTTTACACTTTTTGCTTGTAAACCTCAACGCTGACTGTTTTAAGAGCAAACTGTTCTTAGTCAAAATAAATACGAGTTTATGTTTATTTTAACTAAAGATAGATGAACTCTTTTATTTAAAACTGTGAGCAAATGAACGATTAATGGCTGTCAATTGACCGTATTAATTTGCAAGATTAGCGAAACTGCCGATGGGTTGCTGGTTAAAAAGTAAAAGTGAAGAAAAGTAGCAGCATATTAACGTCCCACGGCTGGGCATAGGCTGCCTCATTCATAGAAGAGCGGGATTTTAGAAGATAGACCCACCACGCTGCTTCACTCCCAGTTGGCAGGGAAAGTGCACGATTGCAGAGCCTATTGACGAGGAGGTTCGGAGGGTCAGAACGCTTACCAACCGGGTTCTGGACCACAAATGGAAGAACAGTTCGGGTTCCATGTAGCAGGCGTGGCCACTGTGAATGCAATCTGCCCGCATCTGGAACAATGGTTTTTCAGGGAGCACAGGACGCTCTCTTACAGATTTGTGCAGGTTCTGATCGAGTCTGGATGCTTCGGAAAGTGCCTGCACCGCATTGGCCGATAGGGCTGTCCCACTTGCCATCAATATGGTGCAGCTGTCAAGTCAGCACATTTCATTATGGTAGATTGTGCAGACTAGGGACGTCAGCGTCATCTTCTAGTGACGCTGATTGGCGGCGTCCTCTCTGGGGAGCATTATAGTGTGAGAATGTGGTCGGAAGTGGCCTTATCGTGCGAGACAGTAGTTTCGCTTAAGGTGGGCCACGGCTTAACATGCACGGGGTCAAGGGAATGGAGCACACCGCCAACTTCTTAACTTCGGGCAAGTACTGAAAATAGACAACTCAATATCGATTTCTGAAGCCGTCCAACCCAGGCCTCAACGCCAGGACCTCATGTCTGTAGCCGAACAGGCTGACCACTAAACCAACGAGGCAGTAATATAATAAATAAAACTTTTGCTCACCTTACACGGTCGTGTGTCCACGCACGGCATCAATAAAATGACAATAAAAGAGATGCGATATCGGCCGCTCGACGTCGTAAAGGAGAAGGCGCGTCCAGTGCCAAATGGCGGTTATAATGTGCGAATAAAAACTGACTCCGATATTATTGCTTCAATATTTTATGATACAGTTCCTTTGAAATGTCTATTTAGTGAAGTATTCTATTACATCCACTTATTTATTTGTTTGACCTATGCCGCCCAGACCTGGCCAATGACAAAAACCATCCTAGAATAGCTCAAAAAATGTCAACGAGGAATGGAACGAAGATTTTTAAACCTGAAACTCAAAGACAAAGTGAGCAACGTGAGTAAGAACTAAGACCAAAGCAAAAGATGTCGTGAAGCACGTATTGAGACAGAAGTGGAAGTGGGCTGGCTATTTTCAAAGAGTCAATGATAATAGACGGTTATACAGAGTAAATAAGAGTTTCTTGTGTACCAGACCCAAGAGAAGCAAGGCCAACCCCCAAAAAGATGGTGTGGTGACCTCACGAGTATAGTAGGGAAGACGGGGACGCGTACAACCAACTACAGATTGAAATGGTTTTTTTTATGGCAGACAGTTTAGCGCCTGACAGTGATCTCACCTGATGGTAAGTGATGATATAGTTTAAGGTGGAAGCGCGCTAATCTGGTAAGAGGCGATATACTCCTTATGATTTCTATACAGCATCGTACCGGAACACAAATTTCTTTGTTTGACGGTACGCCTTTGCTGGTAGGGTGGTAATTAGCCACGGCCGAAGCCTCCCACCAATATATTGTTACAATACTAATATATGTTAAGGATTTGACTAACATTATAATCAGTAAAATTGTAAATATTATTACACTTGTACAATGTAAGGAAATAACAAAGGTTTTTTTATTTATTGTTTTCAGTGGGCCAGAATACCCACAAAAGCCCAGCGGCATCTTCTTCAGACTGAGATGACGTTGTCAGAGGTCCGCTCGCGCATTGTTTCTGACAAGCCATGTTGAAACCAACCAATGAGTTCAAGTAGGAGGCAAGAGGTGTTCTTAACGACGCCTCCATCCGCCAAGCCTCCGTCTTCTATGGAGAGAGGCATCAGATGCTCCTTCCATCCTTCCCTTTTTTCAAGTGGCTTCCCAAAAGCCATCGCCGGAATCTACACATACTTTCACTTCTGCACTTAGTAATGACTACCTTTGTTATGCAGTGAGAGAAGCAAAATTACTGGAGATATTTAAAAGTAAAATTTAAAAAATCATTATCTGTCATTTTGTACTTGACATAACGACAAGCTTAATATTTATAAAGATTCTTTTAATATTAGTATGTTTGTATATATGTTTTGAAGTGAAACTTCCTTGGACCCATGAGGGTAAAATTTTTACGGATGAAACACGTGATTATCGTCACGAAGATGTGCAGCGTTTTTATGCTAATTCGTTTGAAGGTTAGGTAGTTGTAATATTTACAAATAACATGTGGCGTTTCAATTTGCCACTCGTCGTTTGATAATTTATTATAAAATTTTATATAGCATATAAAAAAATACTATTTCATAAATTCTATTTTCTAAATTTTAAATTGACCAAAAACACGTGGCATTTTTATTTACAATTCGTCATGTGAGATTTCAATAAATGATTTGTATTAATTTTCGACACTATTTTTTTTTCATTTCCTAACATATCTTCCCTTTTCACTACATAAAGTCTCGGAAATCTAATGTTATAGATTAGTATAAACACAACGTAAAAAATAGTTTGCTAAAAGAGTTTCACTTCTCGCATGTGTACTTTACGGTGTATAACAAATAATATTCTGTCTTTAGAGCTAATTTTCCATATCCCTTCTTCAACTAATCTATCTCCTCAGTATTTTGGTTTGCTTTTTTGGCCTAATGATATGACAACTTCATTTATAAGGATTAGACTCCTTTAAGGGCCAAGTTGAAAACGAAATAGTGGATCAACATGCTAACCAGACAACATATGAAGGCGATCTAATACATAGTTCTCCGAATTATTCAGACTGTATAGTTTCGATGAAAATGAAGTCTACAGACCTATGGAACGAGTACTTCAATTTAAGATCTTGAGGTAAAGGGATTTGGTATCGTACTATGCAATCGAGACCTATCCAATCTTGGATTGACAATTGTTCATATAATCGTCAGTATACGGAACATATTCTGAGACTGCGTTCGGGACACATTCTATCAAACAAGTTTGGATTCTTAATGTGTGGATTAATGTCCGGATTGTGACAGACAAGAAGACCTTTACCATATTTTGATGGAATGTGTTCGAAACGAGTAGCAACGACAGGAGATTATGTGCCGGTTTCCTGCACTCCGAGAGGTTGGCGGCTGTAACAGTGCCCTAGGGCATCCTTTAACAGAGGAGGTCAGGGCCCTGTTCCTGTTTAAAAAAGCACTTTGAAATGTGTATCGTCAGTAGTTTTTAATTTACTTGTAGTGTATTTGAATGGAGGACGGTACGGAACGACTTAGTCCTTCTAGGACCAAGCTCCTTTAAAATAAGATTTAAAAAAAAAGTTGAAGACAGGTGGTAATGAAAGACTTCATTCCATTATATATCACAAGTTAGTCTTTCACTAAAAATGCAAACTTTCTTTACCTACTTCTTACTCAATAACAAACAAACGACTGATCGTAACTGTTTACGAGCATGTCATCCAACACCACCTATTGTCTGAGATTGGCAACTCACTGAATCTACGCCAGAATGGCGCTAAAAGTAGATCTTTTATAGGTTAGGTTGGTAAATAAAATTTAAACGATGCGGTCGTTTGCCAAACTCGTAACTATTGTTCTAGACTGTACTAAGTTGGAGTTGGATCCGTTTTATTGCTTCTTCAAGTTGATTAGATTTCTATGAACAGTTCAGTTCGGGACTTTGTACGTGTTTATTATGTGAAAGTGAGTGATACTAATATTATATATGCGAATATAACACTGTTACGTTTTCAAGCTTTGACTAAATCAATTTTGATAAATTTAGACATAGCTATATATAGCATAGATTTACGAATAGCTTACGTGACAGACAAAGGCCTATTACTTCACGCCAAAGTACTATTTGAGTATTATATATTGTATATTGATGATATATTGAGGAATGACTTGTGGTCAACGTTATCTACGTATGGGGTGAGCGGTAATCTGATTCAAGCGTTGAAGTCTCTCTATGGTTCTAGTGCTTGTGTCAGAATAAACGAAAGAGGTGTTCGACAGGGATGTGTTGCGTCACCATGGCTGTTCAACCTATTCATGGATAAATGTTTGACAGATTTAAAAGAAAGTATGTATGGGTTAAGAATGAATGAATTACTCATCAAATGTTTACTCTACGCTGATGATCAAGTAATACTTGCGTCATCCGCTAACGAGCTTCAGGAGATGCTAAATATTATGAATGAAGCTTTGAAAGGGAAAGGAATGAAAGTGAATGTAAACAAAACGAAAGTTATGCTTTTTGAACGAGATGAATCTATGATGAATGGCAATATTTTGATAGATGGGGAACAAGTGGAAGAGGTGAAAGAATTTGTATACTTGGGATCTAAATTTACAAAAGATGGAACATGTGAAAGTGATATCGAAAGGAGAGTGAATGCAGGGAATATGGTAAATGGTGCTCTGCATGCTTTTATGAATAGCCAGATGGTGTCTCAAAGGGCTAGACTGGCAGTGCATGCTGGAGTGTTGGTGCCAACACTTATGTATGGTAGTGAAAGTTGGGTATGGCAGAAGAATCACAAAAGTAAAATAAATACGGTAGAGATGAGAGCGTTGAGAAATATGTGTGGGTTAAAACTGAGTGACAGAGTAAGAAATGGTGTGATAAGAGAACGTTGTGGTATAAAAGAAGATGCAGTGACTAAAATTGAGAAAGGTATGCTTAGATGGTTTGGGTATGTAGAGAGAAATAATGAAAGGAAACTAACAAAAAGGATTTATGAGTCAAGAGTGATTGCGAAAGTTGGAAGGGGAAGACCAAAGCAAACGTTCCTGGATCAAATCCTGGACATTTTAAATGAGGGCCAAGTCAAGAGTACTTTAAACCGACGAACTGGTATGAAAGGTTTAATGAGAATGGAAGAAGCAAAGGAGATATGCAAGAATCGTGGCAAGTGGAAGGACGTTGTCTCTGCCTACCCCGATGGGATTAAGGCGTGATACTATATATGTATGAATATTGAAGATTATTTAAGCGATAAATTTGTTTGGACTTGATTCCAATTGCACACAGAAGCAAAATATTACACATTGTAATATACAAAACTATCTTCAAAAGAGTAACCGTTGAGTTTCTTGCCGGTTACTTCTGAGCGGATTCATCTTTCCGAACCGGGGGTAGATTTGTTACCAACGGACAGACTACTGTCGATTGAAGAGAGCTTGGTAAGCCTACTTGAATAAAGAATATTTTGATATTCTTTGTTGTGTGCTTGATAGAGCTTTTACATATCATTCAATTTTACAATTTATATACATACATACATACATAGCATCACGCCTCATTCCCATAGGGGTAGGCAGAGACAACATCCTTCCACTTGCCACAATCCTTGCATATCTCTTTCAATTCTTTCATTCTCATTAAATCTTTCATACAAGGTCGTCGGTTTAGAGTACTCATGACCTGGCCCTTATTTAAAATATCCTGGATTTAGTCCAGAAACGTTCGCCTTGTTCTTCCCCTTCCAACTTTCGCATTCACTCTTGCCTCGTAAAACCTTATTGTCAGTCTCATTTTATTCATTCTCTCTACGTGCCCAAACCATCTAAGCGTACCTTTCTCAATTTTAGTCACTACGTCTTCTTTTATACCATTTATATCGTATTACATTTATATTTATATCGTGCAGCCAATTTCGTTTGAGCTAAATTTCTGTTCCAATACCAATGATGTGTATTTTATTTACTTCCGCAGTTAGTTATTCTTTGCGTATTTTAAAATACTTTTTTATAAATTCTACAGCTCTATATATTTATTAAATTTGTTCACAGAAAGTAACGGATTTTACGAGTATTAAAATGGTAATCCTAAAAGAAGTAGTTGAGTTTGAATTTTTGCTTTTGAAAATCCTTTTACCAATGTGCTATCGGAACTCTTTAAATTAAAATGGAAGTGTGAAACATACCTATCCGTTGAGAGCCCACAAAGGCGTCTGCGGTCAGCCTTTATAAAGTGGACTTTTATATCGAACCCCGCGCAACACGACCTCTCCCGTAAAGTATATTGACAAGGATATAAAACAGCTAGACAAATCATTTTTTTTTTCAATAAAGTGTTGTGATTCGGTGTTTATTTAAAGCAGGAATTTAATGAAATACCGTTTTGATTTCTAGATTTCGGCTACGTTCGCCACTTACCTTATACGATTGGAAAGTAATGAGAATGACCATTATAATTTATTAATTATAATCGTCGATACAAGAAAAATAAAGGTGATATAGATCTTAACTAGTAAAAGTAAGTAGCAGACCATTAACGTCCCACTACTGGGCACAGGCCTCCTTACTCCAAGGAGCGAGGGTTTTTAGAACATAGACCCACCACGCTGCTCCACTGCGGTTTGGCAGGCATAGTACACAAGTGCACTCTCTATTCCTTCACTCTCATAGATCGATGTGACGGGAATCCGACACGACCGCAGAGAGATCAGGCGCAGGACCGACGGCTTAACCAGCTCTCCGAGGCATGGGGGTGGATTACACCGCCAACTTCCCAAATATTGAGAAAATCTTAAATAGATAACTCAATATTGATTTTTGAATTGGCCCGACCCGGGACTCGAACCCAGGACCTCATGTCTGTAGTCGAACATGCTAACCACTAGACCAATGAGGCAGTCCATTAGAAAATAGAATGTGTAACCAGTTATAATATGTTTGCGTCATGATATTAGTTTTTGTATTGAATAAGTTAAGTGGCGCGAATGATGACGACGCGTTCGGAGCTTGTTCGTAGAGTACGAAAGTTGTAGTTTTGATATTAAATGTATTGGTGATGCGTTATGAAAGTATTTATGTATTGAGTTGAAATGTGTGTATATATCAGGATTAATAGAATTATACTTATGAATAAAAGAATATGTGTTATTTATCTCTACATAGGTCAAATCTTAGGCCTTTACAGCATTTTTCAATAGTCCATTATAGTTTTTTTCTCCGCATATGTAACAATGATGACATAAAAGAACGACTTAAGCTATTCATTATCTCGCACAATATAATATAATTGGTTTGAACGTAAACGGATACGTTCAAGTAATTGTTCCAAAAACTTCCAAAATGTCTTCTGGGAGTTTGTTATAGAAACGTATACCCTACCCTTAAATGAATTGTTAATTGTATGTAGCCTACTAGAAATTATAACAAATTTATCTAAACTAATATTACAAAGAGGAAACATTTGTGTTTTTGGAAGAATGTATTTATGTTTGTAACGTTTTCACACAAAAAAACTGGACCGATTTAAATTTTTTTTTACCATTTTAGAGCTACATTTTTAATAAAACGCGACCAACGCCGAGAAAGTTTGTCAAATATTATAGTTGTGATCAGAATTTGTTGGTCGTCAATGTCAATTGTCAATAATAAATGTTATTTGATTTCTAAATGACAGAGCGAATGTGAAATATTTGTATGGTAGGAAACGTCGTTTTTACTATATTTCAAGCAAAGTTTTTTTTCTTATTTACAAACCTTTTAAACCTTGGACTTCCACAAATAATTCAAAACCAAAATTGACCAAATCAGTCCCGCCGTTCTCGAGTTTTAACGAGATAGCAATTCATTTTTATATATAAGAGAAGATAGTAATTGATTTCCTTTAATTGTAAATTACGTATTTTATCCGTATATCTAGTGGCTATATATGCTTGGTCCTCTTTCCCCCGGAGATTGAATAAGGCCGGAGTGAAGTCGACTCCGGATTTATGAGGATTCCCTCCGAATGCACTCCTCTCTGATTGCCAGTTTATTTTGTGTCAAAGTGCGTGAGTTCGCGCTCCGAAGAAACGATCCTAGGATTAATGGCATGTTTTAAACTGCAATTTACTTATTTGAAGGCTTTTTGTGACTTCAAAGGTTTTATTTATAACAGGATACTTTAAATATTTACTCAGTGTGATCTTAATATTTCAATTTTTAAAATATTAAACCGTGAACATACTTCGCGTAAAGTTATTCCAATTTCGCAATTTTGTAATAAAACTAAAGACTTAATATAGCTATAATACTGTTCTTGTGGAGTCTCAGGTTCGATGCCTGACGGTGCAAATTTAGGAAATAGCATTTTATAAACAAAAAACCAAAGATTATATAGAGTTTAAACCCGAAATGAAAAATACTAAATGGTTTCGATGTCACATTCAGATCAGATTCTATAACTGGCGAAACCAATTAAGGAAATAAGCAAAAGGCTTAAAGGTTTCTCACTATGTAATGAGTTTAAAAATAATTTAATTTTTTTAAATATACAGTAGTTTTTATCACCACGTTTTGCTTTCAATTACTCTATAAAGTTATAAACGACTGGAGGTGAAGTTACCTTTTATTTTATGAAGTCAATAAAACACCGAAGTTGCAAAGTTTATTTACCGGACTCCGTTTGAACTTTGTTGAAATATATGATTCAAGATCCAACTATAGCTGTGTTTCTTTAAAAAAATATAAATTTTTCCAATTTTTTTGTTTCAGAAATTTCAGAGTAGTCTCGAAGAATTGAATAAAAAAGTTGCTGTTTTGAAATTCGGAGATTTATTCACTTCAATAACTTGATATTATTCGTACATATCATAAAACAACGCCCTCCGTCACGTCCATCTGTTTGTATGCTTATGAAGTTTTGACCAATTACAGTATTAGGATCTTTTACACCATATAAAAAGACGTTGGCGTCGCTTGATCCCGAGAGTAATCACACAAAAGTTATCAATGTTGTATATAAATAAAGGTTTTAGTACGTTTACATAACAAAATACATTTCAATACGTAAAGTAGTAATCAACAACAGACAAAATAAGTGGGCATAATGTCACTACAAGGGCGAAGCAGGGGTAAGTCGCTAGTGCTTAAGTAATTGACTCATCGGTCTAGTGCATCGGTCTTTTCTTATAGACGGGCCACAAATGTTGCGAGCATGTTAGTAAGGTAAGCAGCCCATTAACGTCCCGCTGGGCACAAAACTCCTCAGTCATATGAGAGAGCGTTTTTAGAGCACAGATTCACCACGCTACTCCACTGTGGATTGGCGTGGTACACAAGTGCACTCTCTATTCCTTCACTCTCATAGTCCAATGTGACCGGAATCCGACACGATCGGTGAGAGATCAGGCGCAGGACCAAACTGCTTAACGTACTCTCCAAGGCACGGGGGTTGATAACACTGCCACCTTCCTAACTTCGGGCAAATATTGAGAAAATTTAAATAGGAAACTCAATACCGATTTTTGGATTAGCCCGACCCGGGACTCGAACCCAGGACATCATGTCACTAGTCGAACATCCTAACTACTAGACCAATATGCCAGACCACAAATGTTATGAGGATATTGGTACGAGACACAAATGTTGTGAGCATATAGGTGTAGGCCACAAATATTGTGAGCATATTTGCGCGGGCCACAAATGTTGTAAGCATACTGTTTCAGGCCACAAATCTTATAAGGCTGTTGGCACAGATAAGGCTTCATCTTATAAATATAATTTTATTAGATAAGCTAATTTTAATGTGTGTATATAAAATTAAAAATCACGCAGCGAAATTTAGCAATGTTTGTTAGTTTAAAACTGCAATCAATTAGCTAAATATCCGAGTATTTCAACACGTAGTTGTCAAAATGCCA
Source organism: Elymnias hypermnestra (assembly GCA_015832385.1). Taxonomy (NCBI): domain Eukaryota; kingdom Metazoa; phylum Arthropoda; class Insecta; order Lepidoptera; family Nymphalidae; genus Elymnias; species Elymnias hypermnestra. The sequence goes on along the minus strand of JACTOM010000033.1, from coordinate 5,319,805 downwards.
TTTCAAAGTTGTATCTAATCTTGGAAAGCTTAGAAGGGTGCCGTCACATTGGGGGAATATTTTTTTATAACCCTCAAAACTGTCGACGAAGGTTCGGTCATTTTGCCGTAATTCCGGACTAGAGGACATTCCGAGTTATGTGTGATTGTGTAAAGCATTTTACGATGGGAGACGTATAAAACTGCACGACCCTCTTTCCGAATTGATATTAGAATGGGGAATTATTTTTTACGAATACGAAAATGTTAGAAAGGCTTATAAAACTACCTCATCAAAATCATTTATTTGCTGAATATACAATTAATGTCATAATTCATTAAAATCTCAATAATAATTAATAAAAAAAGTCAAATTAAAAATATGTATAGTAAAAAGCGAAAACAATTATATCATAATACACAATATTACATTATATCATTTGAAATTTTGCTATATTTAATTAAATAGATAATCGATAACAGAATTTAAACACTCATCTAATAGCCATTTGTGCAAAGCTTCATTTTAATGTTTCTATACCTAGTTATTTCTTTTAAAATACATATATAAGCTTTATTTTATTTTAGTGTACATTAATTTGCCTTATATCCCTTTTTGTATCATCACTGTAGTTGGGAATAGAGAGTGCACTAGTGTACTATGAAAGCCAACCCGCAGTAGAGGTGTGTGGTAAGTATAAGCCCTAAAAACCCTTTCTTCTATGAGTGAGGAGTACATTAGTATAGACAATATATAGGTCCCATTAAATATATATAATACAATTGTATTTGAATCGTCGTCGTCATCGTCGTTTCAACCGTTGGACGTCCACAGCTGGACAAATGACTCACGTAATGACGTCCACAAGGCCCGTTCTTGCGCCGCCTGGCTCCAGCGGCTACCGGCGACCCTCTTTATGTTGTCTACCTTGTGGGTGGTCTCCCTACACTGCGCCGTCCGGTGCGGGGTCGCCACTCCAGCACCTTTGGGTCCCAGAGTCCATCGGTCCGTCGAACTTTGTGCCCCGCCCATTGCCACTTCAGGCACACGATTCGTAGGGCTATATCGGTGACTTTGGTTCTGCTACGGATCTTCTCATTTCAGATTTGATTTCGTAGAAAAACTCCGAGCATACTCCTCCCCATCGCACGCTGAGTGACTCTAAGCTTTCGAATGAGGCCCATAGTCAGCGACCACGTTTCAGAGCCGTAGGTCATCACTGGCAACACGCACTGTTCGAAGAGTTTGATGTTCAGGTATCGGACGAAAATATCTGGCATAGTTTCCCGAACGCTGCCTATCCGAGGTGGATTCGGCGATTGACCTTCTTCTCGAAATTGGACCAACCTAGCTGGACTATGTGTCCCAGGTATGTAAACTCAACTACAATTTCAAGTGGGGATTCTCAACGATGGGTGGGTTGAGCGGAACATGGATATTCGACATAACTTTCGTCTTATCCACCTGTTGAGAAACTTTGCTGAGGTTGTCGAGCATTATATTGTGATCTTCGATAGTCACTGCTATAATTACCACGTCATCGGCAAACCGTAGATGTGTGATGTACTCGCCATTCATGTTGATGCCCAGTCCGTTCCACTCCAAAAGCTTAAAAAGGTCTTCCAGCGCCGCGGTGATGAGTTTCAGGGAGTTAACATCTCCCTGTTGCACTCCACGTTGCAGTTGGATGCTGTGATTTGGTCCTGTATACGGACTGACTGACTTCAACACGTGTATATACCGGTGGCCAATTCGGCATCTCTGCAAAGATCTCAACACGGCCCATGTTTCCACCGAATCGAAGGCTTTCTCATGGTCCACGAACGCCAAGCAAAGTGGCCGATTATACTCCTCAGTCTTCTGTATAATCTGCTGCAGCGATGTGGTCTATATACTGTATGTACCGAAGCCTTTCGGGAACCGACTTGTTCAGGAGGCTGGAAGTCGTCAAACTTGCAGGCGAGACGATTCGTAATGACCCTGTATAGGTTTAATTGTATTTTCTTAATAAGAATACGTACGTACGTCCCTGCTGGTAGGGTGGTATCTAGCCACAGCCGAAGCCTTCCACCAGTCCAGACTCAGACAAGTTATAAAATACAATTTCCTAAGTTCAATAAATGTGCCTTCTTAATCAAGCGTCTGGTAGGCGTATAACTTGAAATGTACATTGTTGCACCGTTTATAAAAACCGTGAAATAATTAATAATATATTTCAATAAATTTAAAGGCTTTGTTAAAAGTAAGTTGATTGAAAAATTATATGATAAGTACCAAGATTACTTAGACGATAGCGTTAGAGTAAACGAAATGCTCTTATTTGAATTTAAATATAATAAGCTAATATGTTTGTTGTGCTTTTATTGATTTAGAAAGGGCCGACGATCGAGTGGTGAGGAATGAGCTGTCAACGTTACCTACGTATGGGGTAACCGGTAATCTAATTCAAGCATTGAAGTCTCTCTATGACGGTTCTCGTACTTGTCTCAGAATATACGGGGCGTACACGGAGTGGTTTCCCTACGAAAGAGGTGTTCGACAGGGATATGTTGCGTCACCATGTCTTTTCAACCTATTATGGATATCTGTTTGACAGATTTAAAACGAAAGTATGTATAGGTTAAGAATGAATGAATTACTTATCAAATGTTTACTCTACGCTGATGATCAAGTAATACTTGCATCATCTGCTAATGTGCTATAGGAGATGGTAAATATTTTGAATGAAGCTTCGAAAAAGAAAGGACTGAAAGTGAATGTAAACAAAACGAAAGTTATGCTTTTTGAAAAAGATGAATCTATGATGAATGGCAATATTTTGATAGCCGGGGAGCAAGTGGAAGAGGTGAAAGAATTTGTATACTTGGGATCTAAATTTACAAACGATGGAACATGTGAAAATGATGTTGAAAGGAGAATGAATGCAGTGAATGTGATAAATGGTGCTCTGCACGCCTTTATGAATAGCCAGATGGTGTCTCAAAGGGCCAGACTGGCTGTGCATGCAGGAGTGATGGTGCCAACACTTATGTGCTGAAATGAGTTGATTATGAGTTGAAACTGAGTGACAAAGTAAGAAATAGTGTGACAAGAGAACGTTGTGGTATAAAAGAATATGTGACTAAAATTGAGAAAGGTATGCTTAGATGGTTTGGACACGTAGAGAGAATGAATGAAAAACATGAGACTGGCAAAAAGGATTTATAAGTCAAAAGTGAATGAGAAAGAACAAAGTGAACGTTTCTGGACCAAACCCAGGACATTTTATGTAAGAGCCAGGTCAAGAGTACTCTAAACCGACGAACTTGTATGAAAGGTTTAATGAGAATGAAAGAAGCGAAGGAGATATGCAAGGATCGTGGCAAGTGGAAGGACGTAGTCTCTGCCTACCCCTTTAGGAATGAGGCGTGATGCTATGTATGTATGTATATTGTAATGGTGATAGTAAAAAAAACTGAAATAACCGAGCGAGTTTGTTGTGGACAATTCTCAGGACTAAGTGCAAAGGAACCCCTCATAATTTTAGATTTTAAGTTGTTCTTTAATACCATCTTCAAACGTACATTAGAATTAGTGTGTGGAAAAAATTATATTTGACGATTCAAATGTGCTGTAGTAGGCCTACTTGAATAAAGATATTTTGAGTTTGAGTGTAATATATTAAAAATTATTCTTGTCGGTTATAAAAAATACTGACAAAGCGAAATTCAGAACGTTGACCCTTACAAAGCCTTTGGTCGGAGGGCGGCGCTGTTACGCCCTTAACAGGACAAATCTACGGGTCTTGTCCTCAAGTGACTTGATATATTGCCTACGGGAAACGTAATTATGGTGTCCCGGCTGATTCTTTTTATATTTAGCGAGACTTTTTATCTATTAAATATAATAAACTTTAAAAATAATTTTTGACTGTTTTTAAAATTGCGATCTAAGTTTACCCTAGGGACTATATTTTAAAGCTTCACTTCTCAATAAAATTAATCCACAAGCCTCTCATGTGCCTTTATATCTAAATTCAACATATTTTTAATGTAACTAATGATATGAATATTTTATAATTAAAAATTTTGGCTAGTCTTTGCGACAGCTTCGGTAAAAGTCTCTCACAGTTCAAATTTAGACAAATTAGTACAACATTTTCATAAATTCGTCCTGCTGGTATTCCAACTCCGAACCAGCAAAGTCGCAACTCTCGGGAATATGTTTATTTCTCTCTAAGATTGGCCATAACTTTCATTGAAGATATAAATTTCCTGATGGCGATAGGATACTTTATTTTAATTAAAACACACTTTTAAATAGTATCGGCCTACCCACAGTGAAGCAGCAAGGTGGGCCTTTGCTCTAAAATTTTACTCTGCTACTTATCTTTTACATTTTTTATTACAGTCAACTTTATTCAGATTTAGCAACAAAAAAAAAAAAAAATATTAAAAACATTTCTACAGACTATTTGTAGTATAACATTCGGTAACTGCCACAGATTAGATTATTAGAAACATAGTTATAGATTTCTTGTATTATGATTTTAAGTTTTTAGTCAAAAAGTAATCTGTGGGAAAAACAGAAAGGTGGATTAATCTGTGGCCAAGTCGCACAGTAGGTAAGACTGCCACTGAAGTAAATTATTACAAATATTACTACTTTTTAACTTAATTTATTTATTTTTATTAAAAGGACCTTCTCCCAGTTTACATTTTAAATTTACAAATAAATACAGTATAACACAAACAACAAAACAAACACAGAAAAAACTGAACTTAAATTGTAATAAATAATAATACTCAATTTTAAATAGATAATCAAGATTAATAATAATAAACAATAGAATGTTGAGTCATGATTTAAAGTTTATAGTTAAATTTGTAATCTGTGGGAAAAAAATAGGTGAGTTACTCTGTGGACTGCCTCATTGGTCTAGTGGTTAGCATGTTCGACTACAGACATGAGGTCCTGGGTTCGAGTCCCGGGTCGGGCCAATTCAAAATCGATATTGAGTTTTCTATTAAGATTTTCTCAATATTTGCCCGAAGTTGGGAAGTTGGCGGTGTGATCCACCCCCGTGCCTCGGAGAGCACGTTAAGCCGTCGGTCCTGCGCCTGATCTCTCTCCGGTCGTGTCGGATTTCCGTCACACCGGACTATGAGAGTGAAGGAATAGAGAGTGCACTTGTGTACTATGCCTGCCAATCCGCAGTGGAGCAGCGTGGTGGGTCTATGCTCTAAAAACCCTCTCTCATATGAGGGAGGAGGCCTGTGCCCAGCAGTGGGACGTTAATGGGCTGCTACTTACTTACTCTGTGGTCGGGTTAAGTTGCGAACAGTAAAAATATAGGTCAAATATTATATTATTTCTTATAAATATTTCTTTGAAGTTAAAACTGGGGTACGTAAGTTTGATTTGGAGAGTAAGTAGGTGAATGCGTGACGAGAATGTTACGAAAAGTGTAATAACTTTTGTACTAGACACAACTTTCCGTATTTATAATTGATTTGGTTTCTGTTTCATATTTTTATTACTTTTACATTCTTTTGGCAATTCCTCTGATTACCAAGTTTTATTGTGTAATGAGATATACGTGAGCTATGATTAACATGAGTTGTTTTCATCACCAGAAACAGACATGCAGATTAATCGATATTCAAAAGTCATATCATGGGTCATACCAATTTGAAATTCGGTTAAGAATTCACTGGCTGTTTTTTTTAAATAACTAGAAAATATACTATCGGATGCCACAAAATTTACGCCGAAATTTACAAAGTGTCACCGTTCAAACGTGTTCAACCAAATGGAGTCTGCAATACACGTCAAAGTTTAAAAGCTACGATGCATGTGTTTCAAGCTTATTGAGAAATGGCTGTTCGAATTGATTCTGACGTGTTCACACCCATTTTAAAGTACTAAAACGTCTTGGATACAACTTACAAGCGAAAATATACCTAAAAATCTACCCATAAAGTATAATTTCCCTTATATCTTGCTTGAAATTGTCTAAAAAGATGCTCGCCTTCATATTTATAAGTGCTCTTTTTGTGTATAATGGATTTTTAAGTGAATAAACAAGAAGAAAAGTGGCAATAAACGGTGGTTTTACGACATTATTACTAAAATGATGGACTCGTTTTACATGGCTTTGGGGTAAAAAATTAAATTTATAAACAGTATTTGAGGTAATATTTGTCTGGAGGCATTTCATTCACTATTTAAAAAAGTAAGTGGTAGAAAGTAAAGAATGATTAAGTCTTTAAGCTTCTTTGTAGCCTTTCCTCTTGGCATCACAATAAATAAGTATCATAGAATAAAAAAATAAAAAAAAATTAAACAAATTGTTAGTGATACCGTGAGAAACAGATTTTTGTACGCTTAAATCGTAAACTCTGGCTAAACCTTACGAGTTAGATCAAATGAGTCTACTACAGAATTGTATATCATTAAAAGATTTACAAAAAAGCCCACGAGGGTATATAATTATCTCTAAAGAATAACCCACAGTAACCATTTTTATATTTTACCTATTACAAGAAAATACGTGTTATTTACCAAGCTATTCTATACAACACAGTATTATTCCTTATCCAATTAAATACATTATAGACGTTGAGCATTTTATGTAGATCAAAACTGCATTAATCAGCATGTCAATAAAATGGATATCTTCGAAGATATTAGATATTTGACAAGAGGAGTTACAGCGGATGGCGAGATCGAGGTGTGGCATTTGTAAGGGTCTGGTAGTTATACATTTAACACTCTCTTTTGTCATAATATAAGGACAAATCGTGTCGGATTTCCATCACATTGCATTATGAGAGTAAATGAGAGAGAGAGAGTTATATGAGAGAGGTGGCCTGTGCCCAGCAGTGGAACGTCAATTTTTTCATAAGGACACAACATACTTCGTAGTTTTTACACTTCTATTGTTGGTATATAATTTTCCTCGCCGCCTTTGGTGGGTGGTTTTGAATGCATGAAATAAATGTACTTGGCAATATTTTATATAAAGAAGCCAGAATAATAATTTACGAGAAGTGACTCTCCGTTCAATAACATTGGATGAAGCAGTCTTGATACTATATATATCAAATAATTCTTTAATTTGTCAGCGCTTGACAATATAGAGTTAAATTTACTGTGATTTTACTTGATGACAAGTGATACCAGTCTAAGATGGTAATAGGTAATTTAACTTACCACTAGAACGGATTTCCACACATATTGAATATGGTATTACGTGGGTGAAATCCATCAATCAAAATATCTTTATTCAAGAAGGCATATTACAGCACTTTTGAATCGTCAAATTATAATTTTTTCCACACTCTAATTCTAATGTACGTCTGATGATGGTACTCCAGAACGACTTAAAATCTAAAGTTACGAGGATTCCTTCGCACCCTGATCCGAGAAGAGCCCACAACAAACTCAGTCGAGTATTTTGTGGTTTTGTTTCCGTCGTCATTACAATATCATATTAGTTTAATATATTTCAATTCAAATTAGAGCAGTTCGTTCACTCCCACGCGTTTTTATCGTCTAAGTAATCTTGAAACTTATAATACGACTTTGAAATTATTCATTGACATCTTTAGAACGTCTTGTGGGAGTTTATTATAGAAACGTATACAGTTACACTTAAATGAGTTGTTAATTTTATGCAGCTTACTAGAATTTATAACAAATTGTTTTTGTTTCGTAAGTTATGACATACATTCACTCTTTTTATTATAACAGTCAAGGTTTTTATGTACGTACAACAAGTTTTCTTATATATATTTGCAGTGAACTGTCATTATGTTAACTGCTTTGAATTTGTTTCTTACCGACTCTCTTGGACCCATATTGTAAATCGCACTAACGGCCCTTTTCTGCAGCACAAATATTGCATCTATATCAGCAGCATTACTCCAAAATAGAAATCGCAGTGAACAGCTCATATCTTTCTTAGTTAAAGTCTAGCCAATATAAGTGTATAGTTAAAAATGATAATATAGATAATATATACTAAATAATTACAAAATATCTTTTTTCTTTTAATTACTGATAAGTTAGCCCTAGAATAAAGCTCTAGCTCTGAATAGAGATTCATAAAATCTAAAAAGAAAGCGCGCTAGACTTGTTACACGCAATTTTCCTTTTATGCCCATAGTAGTGGTATAGCGTTGGGCAGGAATTAAACAGTATATACGTACATATCAAGACCCTTAGACAACGGAATTTTCGAAGATTGCTCACGCTTCAAAAATGTATGAGAATGACATCATTCCGAGACCCTAGAAATTAAACAACAAAGGTTGTCCAGTCTTTAATATTTCAAGTCCCTTAAAAAGATTTTACATAGACAATATTCTATTACCTTTTTCACATTTTTTTATTTTTCTAAATGCACACGACCAATATTGTATGCTGCTATTTATTTTGGTGGTAGGGTTGTAAAAAGACGCAGCGGAAGCCTCTTATCAGTTCTAAGTCAGAAAAATTAGAAATTGTATTCGTCTAACGCCTGGAAGCAATCAAAAACAGTAAACAACCTGTCAACATTATACAAATATATCGCTCAAAAGCCTCTTTCCCATGGAGTAGGCATATCGGAATACTTGGCAGTGAGGTAAGATGGAATGCAGTTGCCCCTTCTGCAAAGCTGTCATCTCGTTGAAATGGAGCAATGGAGAGAAAGGGAAAGCCCTTTTGTAGGATCAGGCAGAAGGCGTCTTTTTGAACGCCTCTTGCCTCCTCCTACATACATAAATAGCATTAGGCCTTCTTCCCAGGGTAGGCAGAGCCCACGGCCTCTCACTTGCCACGATCTTTGCATTTCTCCTCCGCTTTTTTTCATTTTCATTAAACCTTTCGTAAAATTTGTTTCGAGTACTCTTGATCTGGCCATTATTTAAAATGTCCTGGATTTAGTTCAGGGATGTTCGCCTTTGTATTTCCCTTCCAACTTCCCCATTAATTCTAGACTCATAATTTCTTTTAGTCAGTCATCTTTCATTCATTCTCCCTACGTGCCCAAATCATCTATGCATACCTTTCTCAATTTCACTCCCTACATCTTCTTTTATACTTCAACGTTCAATAATCACACTATTTCTTGCTTTGTCACTCATACTTCTCAACGCCCTCATCTCTACCTCATTTATTTTATTTTTATACTTCTTCTGCCATACTCAACTTTAATATATGTCGGAGAATAAGAGAGAAAGGGAGCATAAAGCATAGGGGCATTGGGTTCTCCACCGACATCGTCATTAATCGTATCCATAACCATCCATGGTGGGCGTTCAAACATTTTACTAATCAACCCAGATTATACACAATTACACAAACTCATTAATAATAATAGCTAGGACACGACAGTTTCAAAAGTCAACCACGCCGGGGGGCTGTCACCCGAGAGCTGCCAAGAGATGCGCGCCGGACTGCCACTTATTGACTCTGCCCCACGCCGATAGACAGATGGCCCCAGCGTTCCACAGACTATTGCACGCGGACCAGTGATCCACAGACTATTGCACTCCGATTTATATATAAGTGGCATCAACGGCATCAACGCTCCTCCACGCACAGCCAGTCTGGCCTTTTGAGACACCATCTGGCTATTCAAACCCCTTTTTCGGGTGTAACTGGAGGTATCAAAGCGAATGAGAAAGGGAGCCGCTGATACCAATTTAGGTTGATGAGGGTGTCGCTGGGTTTTAGTGGGTACTCTGGCCAAGAGTTGCATGCTCCCTGCATTCGTGGCAAGGTTGTGTGAAAGCATTTCCCAGCCGGTAAAAAAGGCCTGTACCCAGCGGTGGGACATGAAAAGGCAGAAAGACACAAAGTATCAATAATTTCGAGCGAAGTATAACGAAGATATGCCTAACGTAGGCGGTCCGCGGGGTGAGATGAAAAATCACAGACGACTTTTTTTAGATGATTCACAACCAGGACGGCGCTGGTGGAATTAAATACAAAAGTGTAATAAATTAAATTTAAAAAGGGTATTTCAAATTGCATTTAATTTTTAATTTGTTATGAGTATTCTATGAAGTCTTTATCACGACCTTTTATAGTTAACATCAGAGTAATATCCTTATTTATTTATTCACCTAAAACACATTTCTATAAACGAATATTCGTACTGCAAAATGGCAGCCACAGCACTCTCTATATAAATTATTCTCCAATATAACTTATATATAAGACCATTAATTGAAAGCACGTTTCTCTAATTATCCCTTAGATTGCCCATGTCAACTTAACGGTTCTGTCTCAACTCAGGCAATCATTGTGTATTATCTATTTCGCTTCTTGGTAACTGTCGTAACAAAATCTGCGTAGAGATGACATCACACAATAGAAAAAAACAAATAATAAGTAACCGTTACTAACGGTGCGTGTATGACTTCGAAGGTCCTTAAGTTTTTTTGAGGTATTTTGTAAACTGAGAATGTTTATTAGTGATTATTTGTGTTTATTGATTATGTAAGTTATGTAAATAACAATGAAAATCCTTGAGGTAAGCTTTAATTTTTAAGATATGAGCTTATAATTTCAAAGTTTAGAGCAACATGACGCTACTCCAGAGTCTTAATTTAATAAACAAAAATAACATTGTATAGTTTATCTATTACCAAACATAAAAATCTTAGGCGACGGGTTTTTCCGTTAAAAACTCTGGTAAATACGGTGGTCAACAAAAACACTGCCGGACAATCTAAGGGTTAAAACAACTAGTTAAATCAAGATAATTGAATATTGATAAGAGAAGAATTGACACAAGAGGTATTTCAATAAAATTCATGAGTCGTTATATAATTTACGTGTATATTTTACCAATTTTTGTAACATTTTGTATTTCCCTGAAAGATTTTCATATACGTGGTGTAAAGTCACGAATCTTTCGCAGTTTTCTATCACATTTAGCCACTAGCTTTTTGTATTAAGAGTATAAAAACAAGGTCCATTATTAACTTTCTTCTTTTATATAAATCTAGTCCTGAAAATAATGGGCACAAATTAATAATCAACTAATTCGGTGTAGTCTTTCGGGAAATATGCCATGTCTATCTTTCACTAGAGTTTGGTTTTCATAATCCGAAATTACAAATTATCTATCCACTGGTAAGAAGTTTCAAGGACTGGTATAAAATGGACTTTTTTCATTAGTTGTGAACTGTATCACTGTACTGAGACAGAAGTAAATGTGACAGTTTGGAAGCCAAAAGAATCCAGCTTCAGGAAAGTTGGTGAAAGCGACTGTACTTTGTCTCGCAGCGAAGTAATTTAACGTATATCGTCCACTGCCAGAGAAAATAGCTTTTGATTATCTTTTTTCTTGGGAAGAATAAATAGATCCGCTAGTGGTTTTTTAATTCTTCATTAAAAACAACATGAAACGTTAAAAAAATATTTATTTATTCTATTAATTACAAGACGTACTTTTGACGTTGTTATAAATAGAGAATTTAAAACACATTTAAACCCCGTCGGTGGTGGCTTTAGCGGATTTTTTTTAAATATTCCCGAGGAAAGGGCTAGCAACATTATCAACTATTTTACATATACGCGTGTTTATGGATGTGTATAAAGATTAGGATATATATCAAATCAAATCAAATCAAATCAAAATATCTTTATTCAAGTAGGCATATTACAGCACTTTTGAATCGTCAAATTATATTTTTTTTCCACACTCTGATTCTAATATACATCTGATGACGGTACTCAAGATCGGCTTAAAATCTAAAGTTACGAGGGTTCCTTCGCGCCCTGATCCGAGAAGAACCCACAACAAACTCAGTCGGGTTTTTTTTTTTACCATCATCATTACAATAACAAATTAGTTTACTATATTTTAATTAAAATTAGAGCAATTTGTTCACTCCCAAGCGTTTCTATCGTCTAGGTAATCTTGCAACTTATAATACGATTTTTCTATCAACTTTCTTTTAACAAAGACTTTGAATTTATTAATTGACATCTTTAGAACGTCTTGTGGGAGTTTATTATAGAAACGTATACAGTTACCCTTAAATGAGTTGTTAATCTTATGCAGCCTACTAGAATTTATAACAAGTTTGTTTTGGTTTCGTAAGTTATATGATGTACATTCACTCTTTTTATTAAAAGAGTCAATGTTTTTATGTACGTACAACAAGTTTTCTAATATATATACGCAGTGAACTGTCATTATGTTAACTGCCTTGAATTTGTTTCTTAGCGACTCTCTTGGACCCATATTGTAAATCGCACGAACGGCCCTTTTCTGCAGCACAAATATTGCATCTATATCAGCAGCATTACCCCAAAGTAGAATACCGTATGACATAATGCTGTGAAAATAGCTGAAATATACCAGTCTGGCAGTATCAACATCTGTCAGACGACGAATTTTTTTAACAGCGTAAGCCGCGGAGCTGAGCCTATTCGATAGACCACTTATATGGGGCCCCCACTGTAATTTATTATCTAATGTTATACCTAAGAAAGCGGTACTATCTACAAGGTCTAGTTCCTCATTATTAAGTTTAACAATGGTTTGCGTTTGTTTCACATTAGGAAGAGTAAACTTTACACATTTTGTTTTCTTTCCGTTGAGCAATAAATTATTAGCTTCAAACCATTGTACCACTTTATTGAGAGAGCTGTTTACGTCGTCATAATTTGTTTGTCGTCTATTAACTTTAAACAATAGCGAAGTATCATCAGCAAACAGAACAATCTCATGATCACCCTTAACAAAGTAAGGAAGGTCATTGATATAAATGAGGAACAGAAATGGTCCTAATATGGAACCCTGTGGGACTCCCATTTTTGTCACCGACCCCGCAGAAAGCTTGCCATTGACACAGACCTTTTGCGTTCTATTGGTTAAATAAGAACTCATCAGGTCTAATGCTGTGCCCGCGAGGCCATAGTGTCGCAATTTCCCGATCAGAGTTTCATACTGAACACAATCGAAGGCCTTAGACAGATCACAGAAAACGCCAAGCGCGTCACGTGAATCCTCCCAGGCCTCGTAGATATTGAGTAATAACTGTACGCCAGCATCGGTAGTCGAGCGACCTCGAGTAAAGCCAAATTGCTTATTATGTAATAAATTATAATTTTTGAAATGTTTTAGCAACTGGTTCAACATTATTTTTTCAAATATTTTACTAAAGGTTGGGAGAACCGATATTGGCCTAAAGTTACTAGGGTTAGAAGTACTGCCTGACTTAAACATCGGTATTATTTTGCTGTACTTCATTAAGTCAGGAAATACACCACAATCAACACAATTATTAAAAATTTCCGCCATGTCAGGTGCAACGATGTCAATTAATGATTTTACAAGGTTAACCGATAGACCCCACAAATCGTTAGTTTTTTTGTTATTGATTAAATTAAATGACTTAATAACATCAGAGGCATCGACATGACTGAATTTAAAGATACCATGACATTGGGGCATGCTATCAGCTAGCCAAGAGAGTGCAATGGAAGGTGATGAGTTCAGCGATTTAGTAGTTGAGACAGGAATATTTGTAAAAAACTCTTCAAAAGTATTAGCAACCTCTGAGTCTGACGATATTTTTTTATTCTCTAACTCTAAATTAAATTCATTAAAACGCGGAGTTGCTTTTCCTGTTTCATTATTAATTATTTTCCAAGTTGTTTTAATTACATTACTACTGTTTTGTATCTTATATTTTATGTGTTGCGATTTAGCAATAACACATTTCTTTTTAAAATCCTTGGAAAATGATCTCACATAATCTCTGAACTCCACACTAGTGTTGTACTGACGCTCAGCATACAATTCATACAACTTGTGCCTACTTTTATGCAAATCAGCCGTGGCCCATTCACTGAATGCCATTGTGTCAGTAAGAATGATCGATTTACTTTTAAATATTGAGTTAAATATTTTAGTAATTTTGAAAAAGAAATTGCTATATATTTCATTTGGGTTATTAGAGTTGGGTATAAAGCAGGAGTTTGAGATAAGGCTTGATCTCATTTTCTCGATACGGTCAGTGGTTACTGGCACAAAAGTTATTTTACGTTTATTTACATTTTTTCTTGGAATTGAAAAGCAAATATAATTAAAAGTATATTACGCTCGTAGGGCTGAAAGTATGACATCGCCGCCCGCATGATAATTGTCACCCGGGCTAAAGCAAATATCATACTTTCGTCCCGTGATTTGTATACAACGATTTTGTCATTTTGTAGACCGGGATATACTGTAAATAATATAGTTAGATATTGAATCAATAGCTCGTATGCTTCGACTACGTAAGCAACAAATTATTTACACATTTATTTATAACAACTTCTTTAAATTAACTTTAGTTGTGCAATCTACGATACTTAATAAAATAATATAAATAACTTAAAGATAATAAGTGCTTATAAATTGTAAGAAGAATTAAGTGAGTCAAGTGTATTACAAATTTTCGTGAACCACCAAAACAAATTGCCACATATTTTGACAAAAACAATGCGCACATGCGTCCAAAATTTAAGGTAACTAAATTATGCATTTATTTAATAGGAAAGCAACGTGGCACTTTTGTCACTGAAAATATCGCTGAAAGTAAACACTTTCGGTACAGAGTATTAATTATTTATTTATTTATGGAACAAAAACATGATAAAACATAAGAACGAAGATCTCGCAGAAGTGTAAGTTGTGTTGCATAACATATGATTTAATATAAAAATTTTCTTTTAATATAAAATTAATGGCTGATATAAGTGTATGTTTTTATCTATACGTGTGTTTGTAATTAAATGTTCATATCCTGAAATACAGTTCAGTGCCAAAAAAGTGCGTGCGTACACATGTCAGAAGTGAAACTTCTATGGCCAACTAATTTTTAAGTCTTGTATATATTTATACAATTCTAAAACATTACATTTTCGAGACAAAGAGGGAGGGAAAAGTAATTGTCATTAAAATATTAAAAGCGTCAAAGATTAATATAAATAATTTCATAAAATTGCGAATTGTAAATAAAATTGCCACGCGTTTTATGTCAATATTAGAATTATTAATTAAATTTTGAATTTGTGTTTATTTTATTAAGAATAGTATATTAAATTATTAAATGACGAGTGAGAAATTAAAATGCCACATGTTATTTGTTAATATTAAAACTACCAAACCTTCCAACGAATTAGCATAAAAAACGCTGCCCATCTTCGTGACGAAGTAAAGAAGTTTCACATAAAAAATTAGTTTAACTGAATATAAAATTGATATCTTAGTTCTAGCATTACGCTTTAAGTGAAAGAGTAACCTAAAACTGTTTCTTGAGTGGTCTCATTCATTTATAGTAGACTTTTTGTAAGCGACGGCCTGAAGAGTGTTCTCTTTCGGATGTCATCGAATCTTGGACTCGGAGTGACAAATGTTGCTTTGATGATTATTGATTGTTTTGTTGTGAATGCTTTTATACAGTTGATAGAATTCCATTAGTTTCTCTTCTGCTATATACGATAAGAAAATCGTTATCATTCACTATGCCCAGTGCGTTTTTATGCTGAAATGGGAATGGATGGGATTTGAAGTTGTATTACAAATATAGTTTGTTCGGGTTTTCTGAATCAAGTTTTTAAAATTTCATATACTCACACTCTATATTGTATACTAGCAATGTTCCGCGGTTTCATCCGTGTAAATACCGATCTCGTGGCAGTCTACTAAGTCAGACTTTAGATTTGTTTTCGTTAACATAAATGTTTTCTTTCGCTATATATATATCTAGAATGGTGGTATCATATAATATCATATTTAAAAAAAGCCTAGCTTGATATATTTAATGATTCGGCCAAATCATTTAAAAAGAAAATAATAAAATATATGTCTTCCCATTAGGTTCTATATTGTTGTGTTGTTNGTATGTACCCGTTCAAATAGTCAATATGTTAATAAACCACGAAAATTTAAGTTTAAACCATAAGATATTCATTTGACAACAAGCGCGACTACATTCAAACATACAAACTTTCCCATCTAATATATATATATATATATATATATATATATATATATATATATATATATATATATCTAAATAATACATTTTAAAATACTCTACAGGTACTGAGAAAATTCTTGATTGCAAGGAGTTTTTTAAAATACGTCAATAATTTTTAGCTTAGTAAAAAAACAGTATAAGTATCGGTGGGTATTATTGGTATCCTTGGATATGTATAATATAGTTAGTTTGCTGCGCTGAGAAGAAACCGGCAAGAAACGCAATGGTTACTCCTATACCTTATTTAGACATAGTTTTTGTACATTACAATGTGTTTAGCTTTCATGAGCCACTGGAATCAAGAATAAACATCATTATTGCTAAATAATCTTAAAAATTATAATATGTCTTTTGTAAAATTACGTTTTTAACAAATTTCTTAAAACTATGTATTGACTTTATTGTGACGTAGACTCTCACTGAGAATGGATTTTTCTATATATAATTAATATCGAGAATTACGTGGGTTACGTGAAGAGTATCTAATAAATAAATAGGGTATTGGTGATACATTTTCATTGAAAAGAAGCCTAATCCCAGTCTACTTCAATATACTCAGCAGCGAGACACTTCCTTTTCTCTGAAAGTCTTGGAGAGAGAGAGAGAGAGAGAGAAGCCACAGCAGTCTTCACTTTTGTCTGAAGGAAGAGACAGGGAGTTAAATGATGTGCTATTCCGGTTCTTCCACCCTTTTGAATGATTGTAACGTGTGATATGCGGGGTTCTAGAGAAGAATGTACCCACTGTACCTCAGGTGCCCCAGTTTAGAATGCGAAGGTTTCCACTGGGTTTTCGTGGACATTTTGCGATGCAGTGAGGATTCATACTCCAGATTAAAGAATTAACTTTCATCCAAGTTACTACTGAAAAAAGTGGCAGCTATGTACTTATTTACGGATTAATACTTGATTTATCATCAAAAGTATATGGTATTTTTGTACATAAATGGCAGCAGAGGAATTGGATACAGTTCTTTCAAATATATATCCGTCCTCGAGTGTAGTGGTGATATATTTTCAGTGAAGAGTGGGCCAATAGCGCCGCGTGCGACTGACTGGCGAAATTACAGCTCTTGAGACGGGCCGATGTGTCACAACGTTTTATTGCGGGAGCTGTACTTAAAGTGACCGCAGGCTATAAAATAATACTCCTATCTCTAAGGGAAAAATGGAATAAAATTGTCATCTCAACGTCTAAAATACCCACATTCAAATACATATTATTTTGAGTGCTTAAAGACTATTTTTGTGTCGCTACAATGTCCTCTGACGTGGTAATCAGTTTCTAAAGTGACTAAATACAGTAAAGGCTCAACAGAGACACACAAGTAAACGATTAACGCATATATTACTTAATAGTGCCATAAGAAGTTTCACTTTAAATCATGTGAGAAATTAAATTTGATCTGTTATATTACTTTTCCAACACCATGAAAGAAAGGAACGAAAACTCTCTCTTCTATGCCCAGCAGTGGGACGTCTACATACTATTTTTTTAGCAGTTTTACTTAGCAACTAAAAGACTGCTATTCGTCAACAGAAAATACTAAAAAATAATTCACCTAAACTAATATCAAAGTGAAAACATTTGTGTTTTTGTAGGTTTGCAACACAAAAACTACTGGACCGATTTAAAAAAGTTTTTCACCATTAGAAAGCTGCATTTTTACTGAGCGACATTTGCAATATTAATTTTTAAAAACAATACGGATCCCTAATAATAATACATTAATGTAATCAAAGATGTGAAAAAATAGGCCACAAAAAATCTGTCGTCGCGTGCGCTGCAGAAACTATTGATGATAGAACAAAAAAATGTTTTACAGTATTATAGAACGTATTAATATCTACAAAAAAGTCAAGGATACTATATGTCCAATTACCGTAATTGAACCACTATGACTACTTTTCTACATTTTAAAAGTTAATAAAAGTACGTACAATAATCAAACCATATTATTCATACCTCTGTATTAATCCTTATTAAATTAAATGATTAAAAATTAAAAAACGTTTTAATACCTGTACAATACTTTTAAAATTATCAAAATACGACATTCCATTCAAAAGATATAACGAATATAAAAATGTCAATCTAAGTCTGGTTTACTAGAGATTCCATTGCCACGAAATCGGTATCAACGCGGGTGAAACCGCTGGGCATTGCTAGTCTAGTCATAAAAATGTTTTTAATCGGATTTGTCGGTCATTTCTATGTCGTCATATAAATAAAGCGAGTTGTAGTGTCTTTTTTGTGTTTATTTCGGCGGTAGATTGCAATTTTCCGCGGGTTGCGCTCGAATATTAAAAATTTAACTTAATAAGCAGGCCCTCGCTTTGTGCTCATAAAGGAAAGTAATTTATTTTGATTCATTCATTATTTTGCTAAGCGTACACTTTATTCACTTCTACATCTGTATTACAATATATTACTTTTCATTGACATTTAAATGTTTTATTTTATGTTAATTGTGTGTGTGTAATAGCCCTCTCCATCGCACGCTGAGTGACTCTGAGGAGAGGGCTATGCTCGGAGTTTTTCTACGCGATCAAATCAGAAATGAGGAGATCCGTAGCAGAACCAAAGTCACCGACATAGCCCTACGAATCGCGAACCTGAAGTGGCAATGGGCGGGGCACATAGTCCGACGAACCGATGGACGTTGGGGCCGGAAGGTGCTGGAATGGCGACCCCGCACCGGACGACGCAGTGTAGGAAGACCCCCCACAAGGTGGACCGACGATATAAGGAGGGTCGCCGGTAGCCGCTGGAGCCAGGCGGCGCAAGATCGGGCCTTGTGGGCATCATTTCGTGAGACCTATGCCCAGCAGTGGACGTCCATCGGTTGAAGCGACGACGACGACGACGTGTGTGTAATTCTGAGGTATATCCCAACCCAAACCCTGGAGTAGTGTAGTGGGCCTAATAGCTCTAGAAATCTTCTCTCCTATAATTGAGAAGGCCTGCGTCCAGCAACGGGACGTTAATAGGCTGCTACTTAACTTACCTTACTTGTGTGTGTTAGAAGAGTTTCAGAAATTATCCAAACATACATAACATACACTCAGGCATAAAAACTTTAAGAATTGAATTTCATTAAGCTTAATAAACAGTTTATTATATCTGGTGTTTTCCTCGGTATCCTCTGTTTTCCAAAATAAAAGTTACTTTTTATATCATCGACTATCTGTCTTGTCAAAATCGATACAACATTTTCTGAGAATCTGTTATCTAGAACAAAAGTACACTCTTCGCCGGATGTGGAAAGGATATGGCTGATTTTGACGCTGGTGCAGTGGTGCGTATACTTGCCTTGCTAGCAGAGGTCCCGGGTTCAATCCCTGGTTGGAGGAATATAGGAAATTGTATTTTCTAACTGGTCTGAGTGTGGTGGGAGGCTTCAGCCATGGCTAGTTACCACCATACCAGCAAAGACGTACCGCTAACAAAGAGATTGTGTTCCGGTACGATGCTGTGTAGACACCGTATGGGGTATATCGCCTCTTAACAGATTAACGCGCTTTTATCTTAGACTGTATCATCACTTACCATCAAGTGAGATTACAGTCAAGCGCTAAACTGTCAGCAATCAAAAAAAAAATTTCAGCGCAGAGAATCGAGGGCGGGGTGGTTAACAATTGAAGCATTGAAACCGATTTTGGGACGGTGGGTTGTGCGACAACATGGCGTCTTGATGTTCCACCTTTCGCAGGTCCTCTTGAAGATGTAGACCTGTGTAAGATCGCCAGGAGGGAAGAAATCGAGGAATGCCATGAGTGCGGTTGTGCTGTAGATACAGCGCAACACACGCTGGAGGTCTGCCCTAGTTGAGATGTGCATGGCGTAACATTCGTGGAAGTAGTGGACTTTTCCTTTTCTTCTGTGATAAGAAAAATAGTGGTGGTTTCCTTTTGTGATATAATAATGTCACAGAAGGAAGTGACAGAACGACAAAGAAAGGAGGACACGTCAGGTCCTATGATCCACCGGAGACGGATAGGATTGCGTCGTGTGGCCCACGATTGCAGTATTCCTACCTAACGGGGATGTTTAGGGTAACAGATACAGGGTCTGTTACTCTGAAAAGTCCCAAACGGTGACAGGTGATACCTTAAGGATGTCACCTTAACGAGAAAATATGGAAGAAGTTGGGCCTTTAGAAATGGGCATCGCCGACTGGGATCATGGTTGAGTCCCCTGAGAAAGAGTTCCCCTGACATGCGGAGGTCACCGTCAGATTTAAGCCAGTCAGAGTCCGGCATAACCTGTTATGCTCCCCCGTGGCGTTACGATTATCCATTCCATCCATTTATTACACATAAATTTCTTCTTTACCAATTTTATCCAATTGTGAATACAAAATTGGAATAAAAACCATGTCTAATCCAATTTAAGAATTGAATGTCCGCTGTGGAGAGGATAAATTAAAATACAGCTGTAATTTTTCCGCTTCTATTCAATTTGCTCGCTCTGAATGAATTCCTTCCATCCAACGTTACATTAACCAAATGTATTCATGAGGTGTGTATACGTAGAAATGTTTTAGTAATACTTTTTAAGGAATTTATAAGGGTTTTAGTTTTAAACTTATATTTTTAACAGTTAACTGAAGAATTTAAAATATATAAATCTATGCGTTCAAACGTAGAAATGAAATCAATAAATATGGTTTTAAAGTAAGTTCTACCGTCCAACTTTATTTGTCAAATGTAATTCTAGGAATGAATTCGTAGAATTTCCAATATATATCTATAAGTAATTCAAGAGACTATCAAAATTAAATATTGTTTAAGTTTAAATACGTATATTTTTAGTAGTTAACTTAAAGAAATAAAATCTCTGATTGAATTCTTTCTCTCTCTCTTGATTGATTGAGTTATAAATGTTACAGTAGATCTTTTGAAGGAATATATAAGGATATTCAATTTAGAATTGCAGCTTGGTTTAGGAGCAATAAGTATGTATTATGATGTATTTAAAAAGAATTTTTATTCTAAATTACCTTTTTGGTTAAGTTAAGTAGATTAACACATATTTTTAGTAGTTAACCAAAAGATTTTAAAAAATAAATCTATTCGTTCCATCCATCCATGTGAATGCATAGAAATGTTTAAGTATAACTTTATAAGGATATATATATCCATCCATAATCCATATATATATATATATGTATATATATATATATATATATATATATATATATATATGGATTTTCAATTAAAAATTACAGGCAGGCCAGTGCTTGTTTATAATCTCACCTGATGGTAAGTGTTTACATAGTATAAACATTTAGTATAAACAACTATAGGATTTTATATAAGCCGTAAGAGGTTTTTTACCTCTTATGGTTTCTAGACAATATCGTTTTTTGCGTCTTTTCTGGTAGGGTGATGACTAGGCAAGGCCGAAAGCAGTAGTCCAGCCTCAGGTTAATTAGATACCGTAAGTTCCCTTTATTTTAAGAAAATCTCCAGTCAGGAGTATGGGACTCGCTGATAACAGAATACTCACTAAAAGCCAGCGGATTCCTTCCCATCCATTATTGAGATCACTAGAGGTTCTCTTACCGCATTCCACTTTAGTGACCCGGATGACACAGACAATGAGGACCTACCATTCAAGAGGGTAAAGCATGAAGCCCCCTGGGCTCGAGTCAATTCAAAAATGAAGAAATGAGGTTGGATGCCCAAGATCTTGCCTCTATTTCTCGATCAGAGCTCTGTCGGCGTGGGCCCTGATCCTTCGGATCTGGTTGTCGTAAAAGTCAGCGCATCCGAAGGCCCTTCTAGCTAACCTGCACTGATAGGCCACTGCAAGTACTTACGACTAAAGCTCCAAACAAAATACATAATAAAAACATTTTTTGCGCAGAAATGCTTTAAGCACCCCGATGAAACTATTTCCAATCGGGAGTGTGAGACTTACCGATAACAGAATACCCATTGAAACCCAGTGGATTCCACCTCATCCATGAGTGAGTGAGAGAGAGGGAAAAACTTTATTGCACACAAGTTAAAAATAAAAAGACAAACTAAGATACTTATTACTATAATATAGCGTGCAAAAGACAACCTTATTATGTAAAAAAGCAGACTAAAATAAATAATATGGCAGAACAGCAGCAGAAACTTAAATATAATATATAAAAATAATTTTTTGTTTATATCTATATCAGTTATTACATATAACATAAATATACAATATAAAGAAAAGAGAAAGATATAAACGTTTTATTCACAGATGTTTTCAGTTAAATAGAACTCTTTGAGGCGTGTTTTAAAGATGGCTAATGACTGTGTGAGATCACTGGAGGTTTCCTAACCGCATTCCAGTCTAGTGACACCGACTGTGAATACGAGTATAATAAAAGTCTAAAGATGTTAAATACACACAAGTATGCATAGATAATGTTGAAACCAATGCAGATATTTATAATTGAACGTATAAACGGTATAAAATTGAAAGTCATTTGGAATCTCGTGTCTAAACATCCCATATATCGATACAGTGATAAATCACACTCAATCTTTCCTATAATATAAACAGTGACGGCGGAGGAACCGATCCCTCATATTAACATCACAATACACAGTTTTCGCATTAATGCATCGCTAAAATAATATTTTCACTCCGCACCGCGGATGTGATAAGAATTTTCATTACTGCGCTGATATTTGCAAGGAATTCGCTTCCATTATGTAGTTTGGTATGCACTTTGAAACTGCCTCATTGGTCTAGTGGTTAGCATGTTCGACTACAGAAATGAGGTCCTGGGTTCGAGTCTCGAGTCGGGCCAATTCAAAAATTAATATTGAGTTTTCTATTAGGATTTTCTCAATATTTACCCGAAGTTGGGAAGTTGGCGGTGTGATCCACCCCCGTGCCTCGGAGAGCACGTTAAGCCGTCGGTCCTGCGCCTGATCTCTCTCCGGTCGTGTCGGATTCCCGTCACATCGGACTATGAGAGTGAAGGAATAGAGAGTGCACTTGTGTACTATGCCTGCCAATCCGCAGTGGAGCAGCGTGGTGGGTCTATGCTCTAAAAACCCTCGCTCCTCGGAGTGAGGAGGCCTGTGCCCAGTAGTGGGACGTTAAAGGGCTGCTACTTACTTTTAGTGTAAGATTTTTATATCAATGTATAATTGACTGACTTTTATTTGACAGAGATTTTAAAAAATCTACTATAACTTCCATATCATGTTTTAAAATAGAAATATATGTAATATTCGTTATTATGGTTCGAAGGAAAATATTGTATGATAATATTACATCCTAGGAGTGATTCGGGGGATCTTGGGGCGTGGTGGGATTACGCTACAGATACCTTGCTTACTATGAGAGGTTAGTAGATTACTACTAAACTTTTAGTATAGTTGCGGGGTGGGATTCAAGATCAGTCAAATCCCACCGGGTTCAGTGGACAGTATGGGGTTCTTAGGGCTTCGATCTTCGGTTTTTGCGGGTTCAATCTCCGGTTATTGAGTCTTCGGGTCTTCATTTCTTGAAGGCTCGTATTTTTCGTATTTTAGCGATTGTCACACTTCGCGATTATTAAGGATTTACTCCGCTCGGGAGTCTAAGGCAAATGTGTCTGAAAACTCTGGGAGAGCGTTTTTATACAACTCTCCCACTCGGCACGCACATTCAGCCGAGACGTTGCGGGAGAAAGGACTATGGCGGGTGCTGAGGTGGGTGCGGGAAGGGTGATCGCCGGCGGTTGACCAATTAGAATTAGTCGCCGCGTTAGGCTCGCTGCTTCCGTCTGTATTAAAATAATATTAAACCTTTGTCTTTATTGTGGACAGGTTAGCTTGACCTTAATTTCACCTTATGGTAAATGATTATACAATCTAAGTTGTAAATGCGCTAATCTGTTAAGGGGCAATTTACTTCTTATAGTTTCTACAAAGCGTGTATGATGGCCTCGCTGGCGAAGTGGCTTGCTAGCAGAGTTCGATCCGCGGTTGGGAGAATTTATAAAATTGCATTTTATGATTTGTGTAAGTCTGGATTGGTGGAAGGCTTCGGTTGCGGCTAATTTCCACCCTACCAGCAAAGACGTACCGCCAAAGTACAAATCGGTACAATACTGTATAGAAACCATAAGACGTATATCGGTTCTTACCAGATTAGCGCGCTTCCATCTTAGACTGTATTATCACTTACTATTAGGTGAGATCACAGTCAAGCGCTTACCTGCCAGCAATAAAAAATGCGTTGTACTGGAACGCATATTATTTCAGAATTACTCACCTCTGAGCAATCCAGACTCATGTAAATTAAAAAATACAAACTTGCTCTGCTGGAAACCGATTTCAGGACCTCTGATAGGGAAGGCCAGTAACGCCGTGAATCTGGATTTACAACATTTTTTAAATATAGCTTCAGTATTGCGTACTGCCTCTAGTGGTTAGCATTTTCGGCTACAGAGATGAGGTCCTGGGTTTGAGTCCAAAGATTTTCTCAATATTTCCCGAAGTTGTGTAGTTCGCGATGTGCTCCACCCCCTGCCTGTGGGAGCACGTTAAACCGTCGGTTCTACGCCTGATCTCTCTCCGGTCGTGTCGGATTGCCATTACATTATTATCGCACCATAAGACTGAAGGAATAAAGAGTGCATTTATGTACTATGTCTGCCATCCCACAATGGAACAGCGTTATAGGTCCATGCTCTAATAACCCTCACTCCTATGAGTGAGGAGGCCTGTACCCAGCAGTGAGACGTTAATGGACTGCTACTTACTTATTGTTTACAGGTTAACACTAAGTATAACCTCATTTGACAGAGTGTGTTTAAGCAAAAAGGAAGCATAAATGCTTGAACATCAAAACAAATTCCTTTAATCTCGAAAGCCAACGTAATAAATTCCAGAGCTGATGATTAACCGTGCCTCTGAACTTCGTTTTATTCATTTTTATTCATTCTGTATTCATGCCGAGGCTTGCCGAATGTATTCATAGAGTTTCGAAGGGAAACACTCTCTTGGAAAATTTTTCAACAATTTCTTTTTGTGAGTGCTAATTCATAAGCTAAAGCGATAAACGTAAATTTTGACATTGTAAAATTACATTAAATTATAAAGTACTGCTAGATATTGGTGGGTATCTTTTGTTCTATAACCAACTACCGGAAGATTTTCTAGAGACTGAATAGATTTAAAAATTTTATTAAAAAAGAGAGAATAGTTGTTCCTGCGCCTGGTCTATCTCCGGTCGTGTCGTTTTGTCTCCTCATTGTACTATGTGAGTGAAGGAATAGACAGTGCACTTATGATTGCAATTATACTTGTTCACTAGACTGCAGAGATTAAACATTTGCGCAGGAGATCCTGCGCAAATGTTTAATCTCTGCATTGAGAGTAACTGTCGTCTCCAACATCGGTGAGGAGGCGATTATTTTTTTAATATATCCGAAAAGAGACCCAAGGACTTTATTGAGATTTACAAAAGTATTCGCCTGATGTGATGTGTGTGAACTTAAAATTCGGAATATGTATTCTTTTATTACAAATTATATCTATTTTTTCATTGTAATGTCACCATGTTCTACCCTTTTCACTTATCAGCAATCCCTCTAACCCAATGGTTGCATGGAAGATGTTGCTAAATAGCGATAAGGCGGCTTTATTGTACTGATCTGTTTTAGTGCTTTCTTTTTATATATTATCTATTTTTATTATCATATTATTTTTGTGGTGTGTAATAAAAGTTTTCTCTCTCTCTCTCTCCTTTCGCAATATATAAACTAACTTCAAACGAGTTTAATATGCCAGATTACACAGGTAACGTGTACTGTCTAATACGTGCATCAATTGTAACATATGTTATAACATTTTTATTTATAATATAACGATTGCGATTTTCCGTTACCAGTGGGTGTAATATTAAATTATAAAGAACTATTATTCTAGTATTGTTAATAAATATCAAGTCACCCGCTCGAGGTTATAACTTGAACTTCAGTTCAACCTTTCCGCAAAGACGCGGCTAATCTGTTGATATCACGCGTTTAGATATTAAAAGGAACTTGGTTAATATTTATGCTGTAAAAATATGTTTCTTTTGCGGGAGCTGGAGCTTAATTACACGCAGAAAGGGGAATATATTTTGAATTTTCATTAATTTTAGAGCTTAGCTGTGATCAATGACTGCAGTTTGAATAGAGCCCATCGGGGAAGTCTTTATATAGTAGGTAGGCGTAAAATTGTCTGTAACACTTAAAGAAACGACTTCATATATTTGATGCTTATATTATTTTGTTATCAGACCTCATATCTAGGTTTAAAAAAAATATTCTATTCTTTTTGTAGGACGCAATTAAGTAGTAAGAATCAATTAAGTAGTTTCGGGAGCCATTAAGCATTGAGATACGAGAATTTTATATAAATCTCTACGCTGAAAAGTAAACACTTCGTAACCCACAAATCTAAAATTTTTTATCAGAACAGAATGAAATGAAATAAAATTTCAATTTTAAGTTTTACACAAATATAAAAAAAAGAAAAAGTTAAGGTATGCATGTATGACGTATAAGTGTGTGCGTGTGTGTGTGTGTTTAGGGGGGGGGGGTGTGAGTGTGTTTGTATGAATGCGGCGAAAATTAATTAAGGCGTTATCCGAGAGGACCCATGACTGAGCCTCGCCATTATCAGGTACCCCGCCTCTAGTTTTTGCAGCCGCCTTGCCGCAAGAACTTCCGCCCGTAGCAGCCATGGGGAAACGCCTGCCAGGAATATTGCCGCTGTCCACGATACTGTCCGTACAGGGATACCGTTATCCCCGTATCGCTCCGACCGCTATATTACACATGCCGGTCGGTCGGTATAAAGTAAAGCCTAATTGAATATTAGTGGGTCATTATAGCAGAGACTCTGTACGATCTCAATGCAATGCTCGATGACCTCAGCAGAGCTTCTCGACAGGTGGGTCTAAAAATGAACATGGATAAGACGAAAGTTATGTCCAATATCCATGTTCCGCTCCACCCAGTCATCGTTGAGAACTCAGCACTCGAAATTGTAGACGAGTACGCGTACCTGGGACACATAGTCCAACTAGGTAGTCCAATTTCGACAAAGAGGTTAAACGCCGAATCCAACTCAGTTGAGCAGCGTTCGGGAAACTACAGCAGATCCTTTCGTCCAATAGCCCTCAGTGCCTGAAGACAAAACTCTTCGAACAGTGCTTATTGCCAGTGATGACCTACGGCTCCGAAACGTGGTCGCTGACTATGGGCCTCATACGAAAGCTTAGAGTCACTCAGCGTGCGATGGAGAGAGATTTGCTCGGAGTTTCTCTACGCGATCAAATCAGAAATGAGGAGATCCGTAGCAGAACCAAAGTCACCGACTCGCGAAGCTGAAGTGGCAATGGGCGGGGCATATAGTCCAACGGACCGATGAACGTTGGGGCCCGAAGGTGCTGGAGTGGTGACCCCGTACCGGGCGGCGCAGTGTAGGGAGACCTCCCACAAGGTGGACCGACGACATAAAGCGAGTCGCCGGTAGCCGCAGGAGCCAGGCGGCGCAAGATCGGGCCTTGTGGACGTCATTACGTCCACAAGGCCCGACCTATGTCCAGCAATGGACGTCCATCGGTTGAAGCAACGACGAGTGACGAATTAAATATTTTATACAAATAATATAACGAATATTTAGTATATATTTTGCAAATAATACAGTTCGTTAGACGATTACAGTAGGTATATAAAGTATGTTATAGTTTGCGCTGCATGCAATGCACTCCCAGAGCGTTAAAGTTTAGCAACACGGCGGAACAACTTTGAAATGTTTGAATTATTGAATTCACAAGGTCGGGTGTCCCGTGGGTTGTTCTGTTGTGATTTTCTAAAATTCCAAATGGATATTCAGTGTAATACTTTTCTTCGTAACTTTTCCCAAAATAGAACTTTTGTTTGTTCCACCGATGGTCTTTGTTTAATAATTTAGTATAGTTTATTTCGTATTCGAATCTTATTAGATTTATATAGGAAAATTCTTATAATATAGAAAAAAGGATATATAGACAAAAACATATTGTAAAAAAATATATTGTATGAAGTAATAAAGACACGCCCCAAGCGAGCTTGCTTGCTAAAGTATTAACTTTTGTCAGTCTCTGTTGCTGCGTTTTGTTAGACTGTAGATAGTTGGGTGACAACACTGATAGTTCTGATAGTTTTAGGGAATTATTAAGTAATATAGACGCAACACTTAAAAATTACAAAAATCATGGTGTAATATTATGCAATATGAGGTAATTTTAACAAGCGGATCAATTGTATGAGATAGTCTTTCGAGTTGTGTTTCGTGAAGTAGTAGTAGTTTTAGAAAAAGTAGTGTTAAATTATATTAAATTAAATAGTAAAGTGATTGACAGTATAGTGCAAGTTTTGTATATTTAAATAGTGGAGAGAATAAATATGTTAGTTAATGTGAGTTGGTGTTTTTATAATAAATACTTCCGCTTGTTAAAACTATCTCGTATTGCATAATGTTTCGTAATATTACACCTTGATTTTTAACATTTTTAAGTGTTGCCTTTATAAGCGTAGGCGTAAGAAGTCTACAAATCTTTTATTATCAGTTTAGTTAAATAGTAAACTAGCTTAGCTTGTAAGTGTGAGTCGTCGAAGGGCTAATAATTTTCCTTTTTTTATTATGTACAGGTTTCACATAAGGATAAGTGACTGACTGTTATCTCACCGAATGTTAAGGGATGATATGGTACAATCTAAGATGTTGATGCGTTACACTCTTAATATACGATTCCATAAAAAACTGTTATTTGGCCTTAAGCTTATTTTATAATTCTTCCATTAATTATGCAGAAAAACGAAAATGAAACACCGTATATTTATCTAAAGTTTGCTCTTTTCATAGTTTTAACATTCCAATGTGGTATAATAATTATTATGTCGGTACAAAATAAGATTTTTTTATTCTGTATAAGTTTTAAAGTACTTAGAATGTAAGCATAATTTGTTTAGTATATGTATTTGAAATGTATATTTGGTAACCACGAAGTAAAATAATAAAATTTTTTTTAAAGTTTTTGGTAATTGTCAATTGTCGTAAGCGATACATTTCTGCTATATCACAAACTAATTTCAGCTGGAGTAAATTCGGAGAATCATTCTCTGTTTCTGTCGTCATTATCCTATGTTTATCACATCATCATCCTCTGGTTATCATTATATCACTCTCTGTTTCTCACAATATCAAGCTCTGTTACTCACAGTATTACTCTCTGTTCCTCACAGTATCACTCTCGGTTTCTCACAGTATCACCCTCTGTTTATTACAATATCACTCTCTGTTTCTCACAGTATCACTCTCTGTTCATTGCAGTATCACTCTGTTTCTCATAATATTAATCCCTGTTCTTCGCAGTACCATCTTTTTCTCAGAGTATAATTCTCTGTTTCTCATTCACAGTATCACTCTCTATTCCTCATACCATCACTCTCTGTTTCTCACACCATCACTTACTGTTTCTCACAGTATCATCCTCTGTTTCTCACACACACACTCTCGTAATGATACCAGTTTCCAATATTAATAATTCCAATAATACCAGTTTAGACCGTATAATTGTGCATCGTATAACTGAGGGCTGAAAGATTTTCTACTATACCATTATTTCAGACGTGTTGAAACAAAAAAAATATAACTCGAGCTATATCCACATAACCCAATAGTTAATCAGCGAAACGGCGCAAATTCCTAAACCATTTATAAAGACGTCGCAGTAGACGTGGAGAAGCGAATTTTTCTTGTCTTAAGTAAATAAAAATCCAATCAGAGGCAAATCCAATTTTCATTCCCGCCCGTCGGATTCACCCGGGATCCACGGCTCATTTTTTACGTTTTTTTTTTCACGTTTTCACACTATTCTGTCCCGCTGTTCCTTAGGACACGCTTGTCTCGTTTTAAAATACGGTTGAATCTCTTTTTAAAGTTATTACAATTGTATTTTATTCTGCCTTTATATAAAGACAAGGGTAATGATTTCTTTAAAGTATTAACTTTTTCTTATAAAAAAGTAATATTGTGTACCTCACTGGCGCAATGGTAAGGGTACTTGCTTCACTTCTAAGCCAGGCCTCCGCTAGGTCCTGGGTTTGTTTAAGGGCATATTTAGGAAATTACAACTTTAATTTATCTTAGTCTTGCCGATGGTTTCAGCAGTGGCTAGTGACCATTCCAACAGGAAAGACGTGCCGCTAAGCAAAGAACTATATTTAAGATGTTTGATGTTATTTTAACGCTGGGAAATCCTCGTGGATACCTGGAATACTCGGGAGGACGTTCCAGAGTATGCCGGACTCATACCGGCTACAACCCAACGGTGCTCCTACATCATTCAGAGACGGGGTCACGAGATCGCGACTGACAGACATTTGCCACCCCGCCAGCGATGTGCCTGTATAGGCCCAACTCCGTCAATGACCAAAATTTACTCCGAAGTTTCGCCATCTCCTTCCGCGTCATGACACTCCCGCAGAAGGAAAGCGTAGCACACCATGCTCTATCGTATCTCACCATCATTCTAATGACGGTGGGAAGCGAGAGATCCACGCCGATAACCACCACGAGCGCGGCACGCTGAACTGTCTAGCCACACTCGTGGCACACCTCGGTAGTCTAACACCTAGCCACTCCGCACAGGTACTTGCCAAAGCAACCGTGGCCCGATAGAACCTGCGCGAGGTGACAGGTCACTGCGCCAAGTGCCCTGTTTTACCATTCTTTTAATTCGGGCCGGATTGCCAATACAGTTTCATGGCCGCCTTCAGGTTGACAGAGCCGCCACCTCCATTTGGCTATCAGAGTGGCTTGTGCTACCCTTTGCCACACTCTTTCCTTCACAAATTGTGGTGGAGATTCGCCGATAAAAATATGTTCTACAATATTATAGAACGTATTAATATCTATAACAAAATCGGGGAAACAATATGTCCAACTACTGTAGTGATGCTAGAATAATTACTTC
This sequence comes from Elymnias hypermnestra, assembly GCA_015832385.1. Taxonomy (NCBI): domain Eukaryota; kingdom Metazoa; phylum Arthropoda; class Insecta; order Lepidoptera; family Nymphalidae; genus Elymnias; species Elymnias hypermnestra. Next base: position 5,288,816 of record JACTOM010000033.1, on the reverse strand, counting down.
TTTACATTTTAAAAGTTAATAAAAGTGCCAGCAATAATCAAACCATATTATTCATATCTCTGTATTAATCCTTATCCTATTATATATTATTTAATACCTGTTATTAAAATCGGATATTCCAATCTAAAGATGTAACGAATTTTAAAACCTCAATCTAAATAGAATAACGTATCCCGAGTCGAACTTCGGAACAAAACAAAACGAAACACTACAAATGAATCTCTTCTCTAATATCATAGAAGACAGTTTTGCATTTTGTTTATTTGTTTCTTTTTAAAAAAAATTGTAATAATCAAGCTAAATATGACTAGCTAGGGAAATAGCACAATCTCATGTCGGTACTCCGGTTAGTTCTATCGAATTGCGTTGATGAGGGATCTAAATGAGAAATACAGAAGTATAAATTTAAAAAGTATCTAAAATATCTTTGACAGACGAAGACACCCAAGTTTTCAATACACATTTAAATAACAATGGGTGACCGTGGAGGGCGTGGCGACTGGGAATCATTTCGAAGCTAACTTTTCACTGAGTTAAAGCTTCTAGAAGAAATACTGCCATGGTTATTGTGAAATTGTTTCAATAAATGTATATTTTTGATGCTATTTTGTGATACTATTAGCGGCGTGCCCCACATCCTTAGATTGAAGAGTAAGTTAAGTCTGGCGACTGATCTCTCTCCGGTCATGTCTATTAACCGTCCCCTATACTATAACAGTAAAGGAATAGAGCATTAGCATATTTATATAAATCAAATCAAATCAAATGAAAATTACCTTATTCAAGTAGGCATATTACAGCACTTTTGAATCGGCAAATAATATTTTTTTTTCCAGACTCTGATTCTAAAATACGTCTGATGATGGTACTCAAGAACAACTTAAAATCTAAATTTACGAGGGTTTCTTCGCGCCCTGGTCCGAGAGGAACCCACAATAAACTCAGTCGAGTATTTTTTTGTTACCATCATCATTACTATATCATATTAGTTTAATATATTTCAATTCAAATTAGAGCAGTTCGTTCACTCCCACGCGTTTCTATCGTCTAAGTAATCTTGCAACTTATAATTCGAATTTCCTATCAACTTTCTTTTAAGAAAGACTTTGAATTTATTCATTTATATATCTAGAACGTCTTGGGGGAGTTTATTATAGAAACGTATACAGTTACCCTTAAATGAGTTGTTTATTTTATGCAGCCTACTAGCATTTACTAATAAGTTTTACACTTTTTATTAAAAGAGTCAATGTTTTTATGTACGTACAACAAGTTTTCTAAAATGTATACGCAGTGAATTGTCATCATCTTAACTGCTTTGAATTTTTTTCTTAGCAACTCTCTTGGACCCATATTGTAAAACGCACGAACGGCCCTTTTCTGCAGTACAAGTATTGCATCTACGTCGTACATCACGAGCGTACGTGAACTATATCTCCTTTACAAAATGTGAATCTCTTCATCATATTGGACGCCGTGCCCGACACTTGCGTTAATGGGGAAGCAATAATGAAAAAGAAAGTCATTAAATAATCCTTTATTAAAAGGATTATTGTAAATACACAAAAATGGTCATTTTCTTATTCAAATTTAGTGACTTCGTAAGAAATACTGTCATTGTGGTCCTGAGTAACGTAATTAGGTAATTTTTGATGAGTAAAATGATTATTATTGCCATCATCATGCGGTTATTTGCAGTATTATGTAAAAAAAACCGCATGCTATTGCCCGGACATCTATCCTTGGGCATTCAGTAAATGCCCGGTACTCTTTTTTGCCCGTTTTTCATACGGGCATCCTACCAGCGACGCCAGCGGGTCCATCCTGGTGAAATCCGAAGGGAGTCTTATCCGGGTGTTACCATTGCCATCGCATCGTCGCCGCTATCACCTACGTCTAGTGGTGGTGACAACTGGAACTCACTATGCAGAGGACGCCCAATATTTTCCATTCTCTGGTACTGGCTAGCAATGCCGTGGAGGTGGATGTGCGTGCGGTGTACTGTCCGCCAGGCGAAATATAGTTCTCGCAAGCTGGCGGACGAACACCTCGACGACTTATATATGCACAAGTGACCAGCAAGGGGTTCCCTAAGAGGCCAGTAATTTTTTGAAGATCTCCTTGTGTCAAAAACAATATATATATATATATATATATATATATAAATATATATATATATGTATCGGTGTGGGGGCAGAGTCAATAAGTGGCAGTCCGGCGCGTCTCTCGCCAGTTCTCGAGTGGCGGTCGACCGGAGTAGTCGACTATTGAAACTGCCGCGTTTCTAGCTATTATTGTTAATAAGTTTGTGTAAATTGATAGCCTACGCCCCTGTGCTTTATGTTTCTCCGTTCTCTCTTATTCTCCGACACACACACACACACACACACACACACACACACACACACACACACACACACACACACACACACTCACTCACACACACATGGACATCTAAAGATATAATAATAATACTTAGATCTAATCCCCCTAAAATTTACTTGTATTATCTTAGTCTAGAGTCCAACGACTGTCCTTAAAAGGTAAGCAGCGGCTTATTTACTTTCACTGTTTGGCACTGGCCTCCTTCCTCATAGGGGAGAGGGTTTTCAGAGCATAGATCCACCTTGTTACTCCACGCTAATATACGCTCTATTCCTTCACTCTCAATGTCCGATATGACGGCAACCCGACACGACCGGGAGAGATCAGGTCCGATGGGTTAACGTGCTATCCGAGGCACAGGGGTGGAGCACACGGACGACTTCCCAACTTCGGGCTTGCAAGACTTCAATATTGAGGAAACTCATTATCGAATTTTAAGTTGACCCAACCCAGGACTCGAACACCTGTTTGTAGTTGAACATGCTGACCGCTAGACCAATGCCATTACACTTTCACCAACTCAAAAGGCTTCATTCTTTTAATTATTCTCATAGTTCCAGACGATTAGCGGCTTCGGGATTCTCGTGATGAAAAAGTATAAAAAGCAAAGGTGGAAATAAGTTTTAACCATCATTTTATAGTATAATGCATTTGTTATACGTCCCATATTCCGTGCATATCTCTGGAGATTTTTGCCATACTTGTGAGATGTCAGTAGGATGCTTCTCACCTTACCATACTTATACCATCATATGCATTTAGCAGACAGCTAAGTTTTACAAATATTTATTCTACAAACGCACTATACCAATTTTTTATTGATGTCAATAAGTAAAACCCTCCAGTAGACATATATCTACGTCGTCTCACCATAAGCCACGACGGAATAGGAATCCATTATGGGTTATTTATGGAGTGCGCAAAATATTTATCTGTGTCGATAATGCTACGGAAATGAAGCCGGCCAGCCCCAGCTACTAAGCATTTTTGTATTGATAGAATAACGATTTGTTTGTGTTACGTTTGTTGGTGTATTTTTTTAACCAACTAAAGTAGACATTCTTTACGCCATGGACATAAGTAATTGAGAAACAAACCAGTACTAATGGGAGGTCGTAATGCGTACTATCAATTACCATCAGGCAACCTTAGGGTTAGTAAGTTTATATGGAAGAAAATTGTGGCTTAATTAGTAAAATAAGTAGCAGCCTATTATCTTCTTGCCGCTGGGCACAGGCCGAGGTGCCTACATGCAGGCGGGAGCTGCCAAGTGGACACGCGGGACACACCTACCTTGGCTGACGCCGACTCCGAATATAAGAATACGAAAATCACTATAAAAGAATACGCAATTATTTCTTACTTTTTAGAGCATATTAATATATTTGTAAGTTTGTTTTGAAGGCGGTTGTTTTTTTGTTAAAATTTATATTTATTTTTTTATTTTTAGTGAATCTGAAGTAAACTAACAAATTTGTCTCAATATGTGTACACCTAAAAACGCGTTTCTCATATGAGATAAAACCGTTTAAATGAAACAACTTTACAAAGTTAAATTTACATTAATATCGCCACACCCGGGATCGAACTTGCAACTTTATACGTTACAGATCGGTTATTTTGCCACCCCGCTATCACCAGTCTTTTATATGGCGATCGAACACAAAACTAACACACAAAAGTCCCCCCCCCCCTTGACTCTGCTTCCACCGCTTGACACACAATTCATCTTTCAAATATTGCAATGCAGTAACAAACGTAAGGTCATTGCCATTTGATTACAGACAGTTATATATTCTGCCAAAAATCGCACTCTTACTGTAAGCCGTTGAGGAGTTCCATTCACTTGGCCATACCGACGTTACAGTAGATGATTCAAATATTCGGATAGATTATAAAATATATATCGTTAATTTGCTCCAAAGAATTGAAGAGTTCCGTCACTTTGTCATAGACCATCATCAGAAACTAACCAAACTATCACAAAACAACCCTTGAAGTATATCCTTTCTAATAAAAAAAGAATCATCGAAATCGGTTGGTGTGATCTTGAGTTATTCGTCCATTTGTCGCGCACATGCTTATGCAAATTTAAGACTTATCCGGTCTCATGGATGCCATCATTAGAACTGTTTTAAAAAAATGGAACCCTATGACGACCACCACCTTTCATTTTAAAAAAATCATCAAGATCGGTCCACCCAATCAGAAGATATGAGGTAACAAACATAAAAAAAAGTACAGACGAATTGATAACCTCCTTTTTGAAGTCGGTTAAAAAGACACTTAATTGTGGTAGCCTGCAGTCTCTGTCCCTTAGATTGCCCGGCCATTTCATTTCATTGGACAGGGTGAATAAACAAGAAGATAACTCAGCAATTATTTTCATGTAAGTAGTTATTATATTAAACTGTCTCATTGGTCTAGTGGTTAGCATGTTCGACTACAGACATGAGGTCCTGGGTTCGAGTCCCGGGTCGGGCCAATTCAAAAACCAATATTGAGTTTTCTATTAAGATTTTCTCAATATTTGCCCGAAGTTGGGAAGTTGGCGGTGTGATCCACCCCCGTGCCTCGGAGAGCACGTTAAGCCGTCGGTCCTGCGCCTGATCTCTCTCCGGTCGTGTCGGATTCCCGTCACATCGGACTATGAGAGTGAAGGAATAGAGAGTACACTTGTTGTGTACTATGCCTGCCAATCCGCAGTGGAGCAGCGTGGTGGGTCTATGCTCTAAAAACCCTCGCTCCATGGAGTGAGGAGGCCTGTGCCCAGCAGTGGGACGTTAATGGGCTGCTACTTACTTACTTTACTTACTAAGTAGTTATTATTTTATAAATATTCGACAATAGCATGACATTGACCTTTTATGTTCCAATTGGAATAAAATCCATTTCTTTTCGACGACTTCGAAAGGTCAACAGTGTATTTCCTAAATACAGGAAATTGCATTGTTTATTTCTCCAAGTCTGGTCTGCTGGGAGACTTTGGCCGTGACGTTACCGAGTTACCAGCGTTACAGAGACGCCAGGTAGGAAACCTTATTTCTACGACTCATCTTCAGACACCATCAGGTGAAATTGTCCCTGTCACAATTGAAAATTGTCAGCAATTAATCTTTTAAATAATAACTCTAACATTGTTTATATGAACGTTCTTGACACATTTCTTAAAATTATTGTAAGAGACGACGTTGTGTAGAAAATATCGACTTTTAAAAAAGAAACAAATTGAAAATTTCTATAATACACAAACATATTTTAACAATGAATTCTTTCAGCGAGGGATCCGGTAACATTTCAATTAATAGCATACATGAAAAGCAATTTTTATCCAGTCTCTCAAGCTTGTTAGCCGGTGAAATATAACGCTGGGAGAAATTGGACAGCGCTTTGGAAATAGCTTCCGAATTAATCACGTGATTTAACATGGCCGCTTGTATAAGATTGATGTGTCTTTTAAACGAATTTGTACATATATTATAATTAATTTAAAATACAAAACATAATTCTCAAAGTTATCTGTCATATTATATAAAACACAAAATCAGTTAAAAAAAGTGTTATGGACACAGTCGTTTATTACAAATCAAATCAAAAATATCTTTATTCAAGTAGGAATATTACAGCACTTTTGAATCGTCAAATTATATTTTTTTTCCACACTCTGATTCTAATATACGTCTGATGATGGTACTCAAGATCGGCTTAAAATCTAAAGTTACGAGGGTTCCTTCGCGCCCTGATCCGAGAAGAACCCACAACAAACTCAGTCGGGTATTTTTTTACCATCATCATTACAATAACATATTAGTTTACTATATTTTAATTAAAATTAGAGCAATTCGTTCACCCCCAGGCGTTTCTATCGTCTAGGTAATCTTACACGTGAATACATCTCGTAACAGGTAATAGTTTCTATATAAAATATATGTTACATGTCCTTACTTAGCTAAATTAATTCTTTGATCCTTTAGTTATGCAGTGGTGTAATTAAATATCGGATGGAGGTGATAGTTATGTGGTTACAATATGTTTTTGAAGTTATACTTCCCTTGGGGCGTAAGGGAAAAATGATGAGAGTATATTTTTACGATGCGCGCGCACACCGTCACAAAAAAACGACACCCTGAAGGTAGCCAACATTTTAGGTTTTTTGAAAAGATGACTTTTTTGAATGAAATCTAATGAAAGATTTTGTTTTACCTCATAATGGACCGTTTATGCTTATTTATTTATATGATAACACTAATAAATTAATACTAAAGTTATAATTATATATTTTTTTTGAAGTGATAACTTTTTATGGTAGTTATCTCACGAATACGGCAGCGGCAGACAGGTTCCTTCTCTCTCACTCTAACCCAGCGCTAACAGCGCTAGCCACATTTCTGACAGAAACTTGCTTTGCTCTCTACTCAGTGGTTATTGTGCGATAGACATATACCGTTGCCAGTGAGCATATAACCTAAAACTTAATTAATAACATATTTTACTAATAAATAAAAAACAAACCTTACGTAACATTATCATTTATTTTCAAGTTAAACAATTTCAGTATTAAATAGTTTCAAGGAGCTATACATAGAGCTCGTTAATAATTACATCGAATGAATTGCTAAAGCTCATCACCAAAGACTTCGCCATCATGTGAATCCCGAAGCTGCTAAACTTCTGAAGATCACACGGACAAAAAGAAGACTTAAAAGAACGAAACCTTTTGATTCAGTGAAAGTGCAGTGAGACAATATAATGTTAAGTGGTGCTTTTAAGCAAGAACTCAAGAACAGTGTGAGGCAATAGATATTATAGTAAACTAAGCATAGTAGTTGGACTCTAGACTTAGATAATGTAAGTTTGTATTAGGTAGATTAGGTCAAAGTATTATTACTATACAAATTTTTCTAGCCTTATTATATAACTTCAGTAAAATGTATATGATTCACGATAATGTTATTCAAATATGTGGAAACCTGATATCGAAATGCATTTTCATAATATCCGTTTCGCGGTCATCAGGAAATGAATATCGTTATCTCTCTCGTGTTTGTATTTAACTGCATTATAAATTGTTTTATGGATTTTTAGGGAGTTAAACGCGCTAGTTTAAACTGCAACTTATCTGTATTAAAATTATAAATTGTATTGTTAGTGTGTCTGTCCCTCAATCAAATAAGTTTTTAAGCTTAAACTGTTGTCTATTTTAACTTTTCGGGACATAAAATTACGCACCATCTTAAAGGGGGTATCAAATGACTCCAGTTCTTTGTATTGAAATCTGAAACAGCGTCATCAGATCATCATGTATGCGTTGCGCGTCCATGAGACAACTAAGCGACCATACAAATCGGAGAAAACAGTGACGTACATTTGTCTCTCTCTTTCCTCGGTCGTATCGCGTTTGCTTGAGTGAGAGAAATAACACGTCACTAGCAAATTAATGTATATTTTACGTATAAAGTAATTTATTTTTTTGTTATTATAATATTTCTGTACGATTTGCATTTTAGGTTTCTTTATAATAATTTTATGATTACAAAAATCTTTTCTTATCACATATTCTTTTATCCAAAGGGTGCCTGGAAGAAATCGCTATAAAGCGATAAGGTCGCCTTATTGTACTATTCATCTTCTTTCTTTTCATGTATAATCTTTTTCTATGTAATTATATGGGGTACAATAGAATGGCGGAAATCTCTCGCTGCGGAGCATTATAGGCATGATGCTCTCCAGTGAGAGATGTTGGGCGGGAATGGCCTTCTTCTGTGAGATCGTAGGAATGCGCAAGCTGATCCTCTGGTGTCTCACTCACGGATGGAGAGGGTTCCGCTGGGTTTTAGTGGGTATTGCGAGTCTCCTTCCTCGCAGAGTCCCACACTCCCGAGCTACGGGTCATGCAATACATGCAATACAAATGCATATCGCAGCATGAAAAAAAAAATGGTGTACAATAGAAGTAACCTCTTTATACTCTACAATATTTATGTATTATACATATAAACCTTCCTCTTGACACCCTATCTATTGCTTTACTAAATCCGTTGAATAAATTAAAATGTCTAAACGAATAGACTATAGAGAAGACTATAGCATAGAGGAGGCTTCTTCATTATATGCTATATAACTGCTAATTAAGGTATTTCCTTCAAATTTGACTTTATACCGATCGATAGTTATCACTTGTTCACAACTATTACGTAACTGTATTATTTTCTACTGTTTTAGTGCTTTTAAGTAAATACAGTGAAAGTTACGTTTGCTCTAACATCGCTCGGATAATATTGTGTTTAAGTTGCCAGTAGTTTGTTATTGTATACGTACGTATTAGAAATTACATTTGCAATAATTTTTACAAAAGCTGAAATATCTAGTTAACAATTATTACTATATTTGTTGGATTGCTATTAAATTAGTAAATTTTTATATTATGCTGAGGTCTTTATTCTTATATCAGTAAAACGTTTACATGTACCACTTCCGGTTTAATTACAACTTCCTTTTGACGTCGTTGTTTTAATGACTATGGTTGGTGGAGTTATTTGGACCGTTTATTTTGAAAGTGGTGTAAGTTCATTTTCTTTTGTTTCGGGAAAATTAAAGGTTAATATTTTTGTGGATTTTAAAATACGGGCAAATCATATGAGGTCTGGCATTGTTTCCATTGCTTTAGCAACATTTAATTTGTTTTTGGCTAATTAGACTACGATAACACATATTTATGTGCTGTAAATGGACTTACACCACTTTCAAAATCGATGATTATGCAATAAAACATGGGATTTTTTTTTAAGAAATTAAACATGGACTAGTTATATATAAAAAAATTACATTAAATTAAGCATGAATTACGTGATAGCTCATTTTTCTCAAAAATGGACTTATACCACTTTCAAAGTAAACCATTTTTGGAGTATGGGGTTTTACAAGGTGGTATAATTGACGGTGGTACAAGATAGATAGATAATTTTTTTTTTGTTTCTTCACATATTTTTTAACATGTAAGGCATAAAAGAAAAAAGGAAGAAAAAAAGAAAAGAAAGAAAACAAGTACAAGAGAGAGGGACTTTATATTTGTGGCACGAGAAGAGTAATGTGAAGAACTGGAAAATAGTATTGCTTATCTTCCCAAATTTATTGAGCACTTCTACAGTCTAAATGACGAAAATGTTGATACAGAAACAAACCTATACCTTGTACATAAGTGTCCATTAGCAGTCTTTGTAAAAAATTTTCATAAAGTGAATTATTGAATAAAAACGAATTTTTTAACGATTTAAAATTTGAACAAGATATGTAAATGAAGAGTGAATTAATAGAAAATTGACCAGTGAATACTTCGGTTGTAGATATTTACCGTCCTTCTTATGCTGTGTAGAAACCCTATGGGGTAAATTACCTCTTACCAGCCTAGGGGACTACAATCTTAGAATTTAACATCAGGTAGCTTACTACCAAGTGAAATTAAAATCTAACGCTAAGTAAATTATGAAATAAATAAAACGTAAACAGAAAATATAGTGTTTACCGTATGCAATAAATTTACGTGTATATTTCAGTGGCTCGGGGTTTTTTATTTAAAAGGCCCAAGATATCATTTCCCCACAATGCATGGCGCTGACGCGGGGAAAACTGCATGTGACATTATCAACGTTATATACAGTGCTTTTGTTTGAAAATAAAATCCTATGCTCTTTTAAATTTAAACGAGTTCAATGAAATGGTTGAACGTATTTTACGTCTTAGATATAAATGAAAATCACTCTCTTTCTGTGATGTTTTGCCAATGCTGGGAGTCGTGATATCTTGATATTCTTGTCGTTCTAGTAATGCTGTGTAATCAGCTTCTATTCTTCGTAATATAGACTGTATTTAAGAGAGGTGCAGATTTAATTAGTCCCGCACATGGGACTCCTCTTTCTTGGTCTTTTTTTTTCAAAATTTTTCCAATGACAATAACTTTTTGTAAGTTATCGTCAGGTTTAAGGGTAATATGATCCTTTTTTTCACGCTGGGAAATGCCTTTACGTATCCAGATCAACTTTAAACTCTTATCGTGATTGCGGGATTAGCTGGCAAGCCAAAATACCCACTAAACCCAGCGATATCCTCCACATTCTTTTGTGGAGTACCGATAAACGCAATTTTCCCTGGTACTCCAGAAGATTCCTCTGGGATACTTGATTAGGAGGCAGAAGAAGCGCCTATGCACCCTACTTCCCTACCTCTTGCGCCGTAGAAAAGGAACATCCACAGCGTTCTCCCTCTGCCTCTCATGTGCCACCGCTTCCTATCACTTGTGAACATTGCGCTAACTATGCCCTTCAGCAAAAGGTTTGATCCGACCACGGGCAATGTGACTTAGCAATTCAAAAGTGCTTCGAAGGCATATGGATGGAATTCGTGGTCGCTCCACGATATTCAGTTCATCCAGTAACGATTGATTTGTCCCATTCGCTGTCCATGGAGTCCGATGAATTTTTCCACAACAACAAATCAAAATATTGTTTATTAAAATTTAATTTTAACGAGTTATATAGATAATCACTGATTTCTGCGTTGGTAAAAGAAATTCTACATATTTTTCATAAATAAAATGGTGTTCCCAATAACCATGTCTACGTCATAGTGATGTCAAGATGATATTGTGTTGTTTGACATATATGTCAAATATGAATCACTTATAACTTTTTGACAAGAATCCGTGGCTCTGTGGCGAGACACATGGAGTCGAATCCAGGGCAGGCAGGTTGAGTTTCTGTTTATAAAAGTGAAACCAATGTTTTTTGATTGCTGAAAAAATCTGTATATGTCCACCTATAGCCTATGCTCTAAAACCATCTCTCTTGTGAGCGAAAAGGCATATGCCCAATAATGAGACTTTACTAGACTACTATTTACATTTTATCGTACCTGTTAGACATTTCAGACTTCTTAATATAATCAATATTACGTACGTATGATATTGAGTATACCTGAATATACTGAAGCTATGTATTATCTTAATAATGTAAATAAAGTCACCATTACGTCATGTCTACGTAAAATTGACCTTGGCTTTATAACAGGTAACTTGTAATGTTTTCTGCACAAAATTTTACCAAATTGTAATTTTTTTGACATTAAATCTGATAACCAGCTGTCGAAGCCTCCAATCAAAATGTAGACATATTAGAAAATCTTTTTTTCTAAATTTGGTCTGCTGAGTCACTAGAATATCTGTTAGTAAAATACGTTCCCTCGATTGCATTATTGGGCCAGCGAGGTTTTTTAAAATCACATATACTATATCTATAATAATAGCCGACAGAGGTCAGAGATGCAATTTGTTGTCTACACTAACTATTCCCCGTGGTTTTAGCTGCGTCCCAGTCCTATAGGAATGTGGGAAAACTCTCTAACAGATGTAGAGGGAAAACATTACCATGTTAAATATACTATATTCAATTTGTCAGGTTCTTACGGTGAGGCAATTGTATATACAAAGGACAGTTCTGAAAATACATAAATCAATTTTATATTATAGTGTCAGTAAAAGAAGAAAAGATAATCCAGCCGAAATTAATGCAAACAAAACTTTTTTTGCAGACAAATAATATTTGACACGTTCAGCATTTATATACAATAAAATAAATAAACTACTTAATATATATCTGCATATTAAAAAACTGACTGAATATTAAAAAAATGTAATTATAAAGACAGAAAAGTTATTACAACGACAAGCATAGAAATCAATTAAATAAGTATTAAACAAAGGCAAATAGGATAATTCTCAAGCACATATACACACACTCACAAGTACCCCAGCACGAAGTCACACACACACACACACACACACACACACACACACACACACACACACACACACACACACACACACATACTCAGTCACACAAACTTACTCACTCAGGCACGTACCATTCCATATAAGAGGACACGTACCATCTTAGAATGATTAAACTAGTGTTGTTAAAGTTAAGATTTGTAATTTTACTCTTCCTTTGGCTAATCTTAAAATGTAAATGATAAAGTGGAGCGGGTTCTTCTGTCACGAGCATATGCATGCTTATTTGAAGGGCCCTACCATGGACACAGTATCGTAAAACCCAAGGAAAGAACAGTAAACGATTTTTCTTTTTTTTTTCGATTTTGTCAAATATATATGTCGGAGAATAAGAGAGAGCGGAGAAGCATAAAGCACAGGGGCGTAGGGATCTCATGAATGACGATGTCATCGGAGGATGACATTGTCATTCATGGGATCCATTATTTAATTTCTTATTCTGTGGGCGTTCGTGGGTCACGTTGGTGCAATCAAACACTTTATAAATTAACTCGGATTATAATGTTCAATCACTTAATGTTCCCGATATCAATTTACATAAACTCATTAACACTAATAGCTAGGAACGCGACAGTTTCAATAGTTGGCCACTCCGGCCGACCGCTACTCGAGAACTGCCGAGGGACGGGCCGGACTGCCACTTATTGACTCTGCCCCCACGCCGACACACTGACTAGCGATCCACAGACTCTTGCACTCCGACATATATAATAATAGATACATCAGGTACACGAGTACACATTCCAAACATACAAAGTAGCAGGAAATAAGTACTAGATCCAGTTGCAAGTATTCTTCGCTAAAAATTAACAAGCTTTATATTTATAGAGTGACATCAAAACATTGTAACCGCGAAGGGGATATTTATTGAGATAGTCATTACTGCGAGATGTCGAATTACAATCCTTTACCGGTTTTAGATAAAACATTCCGGCTCGAAGGACCAATTAGTAACTGAGACGCTCCTACTCGGGTTGCTTAGAACAATAGGAGTACAAATAAGCGAAAAACATCTATAAGTACGGCTTACAGTTCCGATGCTCTGTAATTGCTCAGCCTCGAGGGGGTTTTGCAAAGAATATTTATTCCTTAAATATTTCAGAGGGTCGAAATGAATCAAAATATTATTAAATGTTACCCCTTTATTATTTCAAGCGACTTTTGAAAGAATATTATCTTACTAGTGTATGATTTGTTACAATCAAAATTGTAAATATGTTAATAAAATGAGAATATTCAAAGTTACTTTAATTCCATGTTACGTATTGTATTGTCCTTTGGTTATAAATGAATTCTTTCTTTCTTCATTTAATTTACCTTTCTATATTTATCGCGTTTTCACACCAAAACTACTGAAGTATTTTAAATTATATTCTACACACAGATAATTCAGAGCCTGAGAAAGGAAATAGGCTACTTTTAATGATGATATGAGGTTTTTAATGGATGGAAACGCGAGTTAATCGTAAATAACGAACTGTGCATAGAAATAGCTCATTAACGTATTCTTTACGTATGAATATTTGTGAAATAAATAGTCTAAATCATTTAAAATGTGACACAAAAACACAATTAATAAATGGATAAAAGAAATAACTTTCCTTTATCATTTTATTCTATGAACGATTGAGAAGTACCAAAGGCTTTACTGGTGCCTCCTGTAACAATCAATCAAATTGAACTACAATGAGTTTTCTCAATAAATGTTATATTAATTGGTGTTATAAGTAATTAAAATTTATTCGTATGTATTGTTTTAAAATATAATACAGGTGTCTGTTACATTTGGGATATTTCTATATAACAACTAAGCTCCGTTACGTTTTATGATTTCAATTTTAAGGGAACTAATGAAGGCGTTTTAATAAAATTGATAACGGTAATAAATCTTGGGTAAAGGTAAAGGTACGGTAAGTAGCAGCCCATTAACGTCCCACTGCTGGGCACAGGCCTCCTCACCTATATGAGAGAAGGTTTTTAGAGCATAGACCCACCACGCTGCTCCATTGCGGATTTGCAGGCATAGTACACAAGTATACTCTCTATTCCTTCACTCTCATAGTTCGATGTGACGGCAATCCGAAACGACAGGAGAGAGATCAGGCGCAGGACCGACGACTTAACGTGCTCTCCAAGGCACGGGGGTGGGTCACACCGTCAACTTCCCAACTTCGGGCAAATTTTGAGAAAATCTTAATAGAAAACTCAATATTGATTTCGAATTGACCCGACCCAGGACCTAACCCAGGACCTCATGTCTGTAGTCGAACATGCTAACCACTAGACTAATGAGGCAGGCAAATCCTGGTTAGGGATTTCTAAATTGTCAGTTTATGCTTCATTCCTATGGTTGTTTTTATTGCTGATAGATTAGTGCTTGACGGTAAGTGATGATTCAATCTAATATGGAAACGTATCAATCTGGTAAAAGGGAATTTAATTCTTATGGTTTCTACACAGCATGGTACTTGAATAAAATCTCTTTAGTACGTCTTTACTAGTAGAATGGTAACTAGCCACGGCTGAAGACTTTTACCAGTTCAGACTCAGACAAATTAGAAAATGCGCTTTCCTAAATTCCTGAATTCGAACCCGGGACCTCGGCTAATAAAGCGAGTAATCCCGCCACTGTATTATAAAGAATCTAAAGAGTTGTCTTAAAATAAATTTACAATACTAATCAAATGAAATCAAAATATTCTTTGTACAAGTAGGCTCAAAGAGCACTTTTGAATCGTCAGTTTGTTCGTTGGTAACAGATCTATCACCGGTTCGGTATATCGATTCCGCTGAGAATAAACTGATAGGAAACGCAGTGGTTACTCCTTTAAATATAGTTTTTGAGGATTATAATGTGTTTAACTTTCATGTGCAACTGGAATCAAGTCCAAAAATCTTTATCGCTTACGTAATGTTCAACATTATAATACGCCTTTTGTAATAGGACGATTTTGACATATTTCTTAAAATTATGTAGAGGCAAACACAAAAGTGATTCGGGTATTTTATTAAAAATACCTATGCTCAGCTCAACAAATGATTTCTGAAACTTCTCCAGCCTTAAATAAGGCATTACAATTTTAAACGAAACTTCTATGTAAAGTGAACTTATTTAAACGTAAATTTAAAGTTTTTATTGCGTATTTTGGTTTAAAACGATTTCAAATATAAAGTTTTATAGAGAAGGTAAAAATTTGAATACGATAGGTCTGGCACAGCCTCATGAACACTAAAAAACGACAAAATTAAAATGTAACAGATAAAAAATGTGTAGACTCCAAAGATCATAAATAGTTCAACATTTTCTCAAATTTGTGGTTATAGAACAACATTCAGTAAAGGAAAACTTGCATATCCCGGTAAGCCATCTAATTGGAGAAGCATGGTGGTTCTTAGTTTAAGATCTATTAGTTAGGAATGCCTTTATCGATAAAACGACCCATGGATCAGAAGTTTTGAACTCGGCGAGGAAGAATATCCACTCAACTTTCACATAATCATCCATAAATAAGGCAAGATGGGTTCCACTTTAAAATTTCCCTGGTGTCCCGAATGAGTCCGACTGAAGAATCATGGAGGCGGGAAGACGTGCGCAAACAGGGGCTGCTTTGTACCCAAACAGGGGCTGCTTCCTCCGGCGGTGTGAAACAAAAGGTAGTTATTTCGTTAAATGAATAAAGATAAATTAATTATAAGGCGTAATCAATACTAAATAGAAATTAATACTGTATATTAATTGAATGACAAAATGATTTCCCAGTGAAAACATTAATTATTTTTATGAAGACGACATCAAATTACCAATTTTTAGAAAAAGAAATATAAAACATTGTGTCCGCAGCTATCCCTAGATCGTTTTGTACTATTTGTATAGAATACTTTCTATTAGTTTTTGTGATATTTATTAAGACCTTACTTTGATTTTATTAGATTCATACTAGATTTTATTTGATAAAAAGCGAAAAAGGTTAGGGTAATATATTGTCAATAAAATATAAAAAGAAAAATTATATTAATAAAGTAAACTCCATGGACGCTTACTCGCTGCTCACCGCACGTTTGCCAGTCACATCTGACATATTTAAAAAATAGGCCGTTCTGGCGGGATTCCGAACCTGTCCGATTGTCTACCTGTCCGATTGTCTATTTCAGCAGCAGCAAACGTTGCTCTAAGCCTAGGTCCGAGCCTCGCAGGAGGCGCCCTTAGAGCAACGTTTTCCCCCGACGCAGCAGGGCCCTTCTACGGGCCCACCCCTC
>JACTOM010000033.1:5229260-5271251 GCA_015832385.1 Elymnias hypermnestra | reverse complement strand
GTAAGTAGCAGCCCATTAACGTCCCACTGCTGGGCACAGGCCTCCTCGCTCATATGAGAGAGGGTTTTTAGAGCATAGACCCACCCCGCTGCTCCACTGCGGATTGGCAGGCATAGTACACAAGTGTACTCTCTATTCCTTCACTCTCATAGTTCGACGTGACGGCAATCCGAGACGACCGGAGAGAGATCAGGCGCAGGACCGACGGCTTAACGTGCTCTCCGAGGTACGGGGATGGATCACACCGCCAAACTTTTCCCAACTTTGGGAAAATATTGAGAAAATCTTAATAGAAAACTCAATATCGATTTCGAATTGGCCCGACCAAGGACCTCATGTCTGTAGTCGAACATGCTAACCACTAGACCAATGAGGCAGGCAAATCCTGGGTAGGGATTTCTAAATTGTCAGTTTATGTTTCATTCGTATGGTTTTTTTATTGCTGATAGATTAGTGCTTGAAGGTAAGTGATGATTCAATCTAATATGGAAACGTAATAATCTGGTAAAAGGCAATTTAATTCTTATGGTTTCTACACAGCATGGTACTTGAATAAAATCTCTTTAGTACGTCTTTACTGGTAGGATGGTAACTAGCCACGGCTAAAGACTTCTACCAGCTCAGACTCAGATTAAATTAGAACATGCGCTTTTCTAAAGTCCTGAATTTGAATCCGGAACCCCGGCTAACAAAGCGAGTAATCTTACCACTATATTATAAAGAAAAGAGCACTTTTAAATCGTCAGTTTGTTCGTTGGTAACAGATCTACCACCGGTTCGGTCTATCGATTCCGCTGAGAATAAACCGACAATAAACTCAGCGGTTACTCCTTTGAATATAGTTTTTGAAGGTTACAACGTGTTTAGCTTTCATGTGCAACTGGAATCAAGTCCAAATATCTTTTTCGCTTACATAATGTTTAACATTATAATACGCTTTTTGTAATAGGACGATTTTAACATATGTCATAAAATTATTTGGAGGTTAACCCAAAAGTGATTCGAGTATCTTATTAAAAATACCTATGCTCAGCTCAACAAATGATTTCTGAAACTTCTCCAGCCTTAAATAAGGCATTACAATTTTAAACGAGACTTCTATGTAAAGTGAACCTATTTAAAAGTAAATTTAAAGTTTTTATTGCGTATTTTGGTTTAAAACGATTTCAAGTGTAAAGTTTTACAGAGAAGGTAAAAATGGTATTGAATACGATAGGTCTGGCACAGCCTCATGAACACTCAAAAACGACAAAATTAAAATATAACAGATAAAAAATGTGTAGACTCCAATGATTAACATTTTTTCAAATTTGTGGTAATAGAACAACATTCAGTAAAGGAAAACCTGCATATCCCGGTTAGCCAACTAATTGGAGAAGCGTGGTGGTTCTTAGCTTAAGACCTATTAGTTAGGTGCTTTTATGCACAAAACGACCCATGGATCAGAAGTTTTGAACTCGGCGAGGAAGAATATTACGGCTTACAGCTTATCCACTCAACTTAATGGAACCCTTTTCATCCATGAATGAGGCATCCATGGATTCCACTTTCGCATTCCTCCCTGGTGTCCCGGATGAATCCGACTGAAGATTCATGGAGGCGGAAGGACATGCGCAAACAGTGGCTGCATTGTAGCCCGCCTCCTCCAGCGGTGTGAATAAAGATAAATTAATTATAAGGCGTAGTCAATACTAAATAGAAATTAATACTGTATATTAATTGAATGACAAAATGATTTCTAATGAAAGCTGATTCGTTTTAGTTGATGATGAAATGCTATGTCTGTGATTATTGTGACTACAATTAATTATATTTTCCATTAATTATTTTTATGAAGACGACATGAAATAAGCGATTTTTAGAAAAAGAAATATAAAACATTGTGTCCGCAACTATCTCTAGATCGTTTTGTACCATTCGTATAGAATACTTTCGTTTAGTTTTATTGATATTTAAAAGGATCTAACTCTAAATTTATTAGATTCTTATTAGATTTTATTTGATAGAAAGCGAAAAAGGTTAGAGTAATATACAGTCAATAACATATAAAAAGAAAGATTACATAAAGTAAACCCCACGGATACTTTCTCGCTGCTCACTGCACGTTTGCCAGTCACATCTGACATATATAAAAAATAGGCCGTTCTGGCGGGATTTCGAAGCAACAAATGACAACTAATGTATGCTCTTATAAATCAGTAAGCTTAAATCAGTAAGATTTCTTCTTTCACACATTTTATACACATTCCTCAACTTAATAGTGTTTCAAATAAGGTAAACATATTTTAAATTTATTTATAGACTTAAATTCAAGATTTCAATCGAAGCCTAACACTGTTGATAGATTGACTTACGGCGTCACTTTCAATGACAATCAATGGCAGCATAACATCCAAAATGACGATAAAGTCCCTTTAAAATTCATTCATTTATCAGTTCTTAAAGTAAAAACTTCTTTAGCACCGTGTTTTCTTTGTGATTTCAAAGTTGATGAAACGAAAAAGCGATAGTTAAAAGAGACAGACACATAAGATTCGTTTCGTAAGATTTAATATGTGAAATGTTGGGAGTTACTGAGTTATGTAGGAACAACACTAAAAAATACCAAAAACATTGTACAATATAACGAATTGTTATGAAATACGAGGTAACTTTAACGAACAGAACAATTTTGTAAGGACAGTCTTTCCAGCAGCTTCGTGGTATAGTTGTTTTAATGACAAATAGTGCTAAATTATATAAATTCAATTAATGCAGTAATTATTAGTATATTGCAAGTTGTGTATTTAAATAGTGGAGAGAATAAAAGTTGTTTGTTAATATTTTTGTTATCTTCGTGGTTGTCTTCGTGTTGTGCTTCGTACCCTTCCACTTGTGTTTACCAAGGCACAGTGGGAGTTAACATGAAATCATTACTAAAACCCAATTATCTTGCTGAAATTTTACATTATCTTGAAGCCAAAATTTTTGAAGTTTCTACTATGTGGAAATTGCACACAAGATTATTTTATACATCATTATCTTTAGAGCAAATTCGATTGTTTAGTCTATTCAATGTGTATTGTTTTAATTATATTTTAAAATATGTATTAATAAATTTGCAAACATTATTTTTTTAAATTATTATATACACAAACCAGTTGATTTTTTTATCATTCCAGGAATAACAATGAAGGTAACTTATAAAAACCAATCTCTTATTTATTTGTTTATAATTTTTATTGCGAAAATTGCAAACGACCTTGATCTCTTGTATTTGTTTCTATCTAATCTACTTTTTTATTGAAATAGTTTTATTAGTAATAACACTTTAATGTTTTTGACTTGAATTTTAAATTTACTTTGTTGTAGAGCCGCTCACTAATTTTTAGGTTAAGTAAAATTATTCTCATTATATTACACACTTTCTACACAATGACTTTTAACACAATACTAACGTTGATACAAACAAGGAACTGTCACTAAACGAATGTTCCTTCATTCTCCATTTAGTTCCAACTCCCCACTCAAAAATAATAAGTCCACCAATCTCAGTCGTCGTGAAAACGATGACTAACACAGAAGTAAATTTGAGAATTTCCGGAATAGCGTTAAATCGGATGTAGCACACGTAATCGCTTCACTGATACAATTATAAAGACCTCAGCTTAATAAAATAATAATGATCGCTAACATTTTAGTAATAAATTTGACTCAAATTAATTGTGTTATGTTTTAATAGGTATTTTTGTGATATTTTTAATTCAAATTAATTTTTTTCTATGGGCTCCGGCCCGAATTAAAACGATTTTATCTTATTTTATTTATTTACTTAAAGCTGTCTTTTAGCCTCTTATAGTTCTAGAAAAGTCGTTGGTAAATGACTTATATTTTAATTGATACCATTTTACTAAAATGCCCGTCTAAATTGTACTATTATGTAAGATTTGTTTTAATTATTCAACATTGGTAATGAATCTTACAAATAATTATTGCAAACATATTTGATTGTGCACTATCCTTTATAGTTTAGTTTCAGAGCGGGATTAGTTTGAATGGTAGGTGAATCTATTTTGAAATGCGTCCACTTTGAATGGGTTAGCTTAGTGATTAGTGCTCAAATAACCGCCTCGGAATAGATTTATACGTTCAGTTGCATCACGAACTTGGACAAACGTCTATTGAGATAAATTATACACCTTGGATAACCCAATTGATAAATATGTGGATTCTTGTTAAGCCTCACGGATTCGAATTCTGAGCAGGCACAACTAAGTCCCCCCGTGGGAATTGCAGGCGGCAACTTACCACTGCAGGGTTGCCGTAAGGTCTGGAGGTAACCGTCTCGAAATTTACGAGGTCCAAAGAGTCAGGGCCCTTGCCGACAGGTTCTTGATTCAAGCTTGGAAGGAGCATCTCGAGTCTCCAAGTGCGGGTGTGGTCTCGGTGGAGGATTCGTCCTCGCCTCGAACAATGGTTAGATAGGCGGCACGGATCGCTTACCTTTAGGCTGGTGCAAGTACTGACNTTAGTTTCAGAGCGGGATTAGTTTGAATGGTAGGTGAATCTATTTTGAAATGCGTCCACTTTGAATGGGTTAGCTTAGTGATTAGTGCTCAAATAACCGCCTCGGAATAGATTTATACGTTCAGCTGCATCACAAACTTGGACAAACGTCTATTGAGATAAACTCTATTATACACATTGGATAACCCAATTGATAAATATGTGGATTCTTGTTAAGCCTCACGGATTCTAATTCTGAGCAGGCAGAACCAAGTCCCCCCGTGGGAATTGCAGACGGAAGCACTGGCAGCAACTTACCACTGCAGGGTTGCCGTAAGGTCTGGAGGTAACCGTCCTGAAATTGACGAGGTCCAAAGAGTCAAGGCCCTTGCCGACAGGGTCTTGATTCAAGCTTGGAAGGAGCATCTCGAGTCTCGAGTGGAGGCGATTCGTCCTCGCCTCGAACAATGGTTAGATAGGCGGCACGGATCGCTTACCTTTAGGCTGGTGCAAGTACTGACTGGGCACGGATGATTGGGAAAGTACTTGCTTCAGATAGCACAACGGGAAGAGTCCTCTATCTGCCATAAGTGTAGTGCGCCTGTCGATACGGCGGCCCACACTGGCAGAATGTCCGGCTTGGGGACCCCCGCGACATCCTCTGGTGTCCCTTATCGGGATCGGATCTTTCACTGCCAAGTATAGTGGGCCCCATGTTTGACAGTGGGATAGGATGGAATGTAGATGCCTCTTTCTGCGAAACCTTCATTTCTTTAAAGAAGGCAATGGAGCGTGTACGAGAAGCTGCAGCAGATGCTGCTCCCCTAAGGAGGAGTAGGCTGGGTGGCAGGAGGCGTCTTTACAAACGCCTCTTGTCGCCTTCTTGAACATCCTCAATCGGTTCATCCGGGACCCTCTGACACTCCCAATTTAGGGTGGTGTCTCTGGGTTTTAGTGGGTATTCTGGCCTTGCCGGTGAGTCCCACATTCCCTGTCTCGTGGCGGAAAAAAAGGCACAACTAAGTCCTATTTGTAAAACTTATGTGCCTAATTGTTGGTTAACACTTTCATAGTCCAGAGACTCGAAGGGGAATCGTAATGACTTTATACCCGCAAGTCCAACACTCTGAAAAGAGTCTTACATCTACGAGTATATAGCACACTATACAGTCTATTTCAATAGACTTGTGAACAAGGATTAAAATATTAGCGTGGACTGGTGGTTGATCTACTGCTTTATTTGTTGTGCCAAAAAACTATAATATGACATAATAAAAAAAGGGTGTGTGTATGATGTATGTTAGAAGTTATACTTCTTTGGCGTACCAAGATATTTTCAAAAAATTATCTTTCGCCTTATTCTACGTTTTATAATCAACGTAAACTAGCTTTCATTGGATATAAATAGTTTATAATGTTATTACTATAGTTGAGTCTGAAATTTATAATTTTGATAAGAATGTCACGTTGATATTTTCAATGTCACAATATATCTAACAAGTAATATAATAAAATAATGTTGACTATAGCTAACTTCAGGGTGTCGGTTTTTTGTGACTTTCGTGAAAAATTTACTCTCATCGTTTTTCCCCAAAATGCAAATAGAAATATAACTTAAAAAAACAACTTTAGTTGGTCGTCATAATCTAAATTGCATTTTCAAATTGTAGAGACCATTGATTCTAGTCAGAGTCATGACAACATTATCAATTTCTCGGCGGAAAAATTAATAATTTTCTCTTAACGATAGCATTTTTCTGCTAGTTATAAATCTTATCAATAATTAATGTTTAAAACACAATTGGGGTTTAGAGGTTGTAATTTTATTTTATGGGGTCTGTAAACGTGAAAATTTAGCATAATGCAGTCGAAACTGTGGCTGACTTTTTACTATGCAAGAGTGCTATTCCTTCTGGAATAAATAATTATTAATTTGTTTTATAATCAATAATATTGTTAGATTTGATGTGTAATATAACAAAATAGAAAAAAATTTGTATAATAAATACACCAACACACATTAACACTATACTAATAATTACTTCACCATTTGATTTTATATAATTTAGCAAGATTTATCTTTAAACTAATTACTCCACAAAGCAGCTGGAAAGACTATATTCTTGCAATTGTTCCCCTTGTTAAAGTTACCTCGTATTGGATAACAATATATTACTCAATTACTCCCAATATCCAACTATCTATAGTCTAATAGGTATGAGACTCTGTAGAAACCATAAGATGCAAATTGCCTCGCACCAAATTCACTAGCTAGTGAGATCAAAGTCAATCATAGTAATTTAAAATACTTTTATTTTTACGCAAAGTCTATATATTTATCAAACGAGAAATGTCATCAGAGATAGAAGTAATGAGGTTCTGTAGGAGCCGAAACGGTCGTGTCGGGCCGGAAGTGACGTCACGGGATGCACTCCCCACCGGAACCTGTCTAAAAGCCTCCGCTGCATTTATCTAACGAACGCTTAGATCGATGGCACAGTAAATAACATCTACTGTGTTTGGTGAATTTGGTTTCTGATTTCATTTAATTTTTGTAATGCCTAACATGTTTGTACTTTTCTTTATTAAACTCTCAAAAGACGTTCTAGTGTCTTAATAAATTCAAATCCTTTGTTATTTAGTGGTCAAGATGTAAGATGTATAAGGTTCAGAAGCAGTGAGAAAAGAAGATAGTGAAAGATAGAAATGAAGTTTAATAGGCACAGACACAAATACAGTTCATAAGTGGAGTTGGAGGGCAAGTGTCTGTGAAACGCTGGCGCCATCTATCGGCGTGGGACAGAGTCAATGGTGGTAGTCTGGCGGGAGTCTCTCGGCAGTTGTCGAGTGGAACTTTGAATACAAATAGATTGATAAAGAACAATATTATAAGACCATATGTATGTTATTATAATTATTTGTGTATAGTTATTATGTATTAGAAAGTAGGTTTATCTGCCTCATTTTGCACTCTACCATCTTATGTTAGCCAGATAATTGTCTTTATTTTTGTTTTTGTTTTACCTTACCTTACTATAACTTGAAGGATTACGTAGACGATAAAAGAGCATGAGATCGAATGAATATATCTATTTTATACTAGCAATGCCATGCGGTTTAACTGCGTTGATACCAATCTCGTGGCAGTGATAAGTCGGACTATAGATTTATTTTCATTAAAATAAAAGTTTTTATAGATATACACTGGCATTCATAATCTAATCAGTATACAGATTTTACGTCATTTACGTGGAATGCTCGACATTACCAAATTTAAAAATTCTCTGCACGCATTAAAAAAGTTGATTTCAAGGAGGTAATGAAAGATTTTTTAAATCACTCCAGCAATTTTTTATCCTGAGGAAAATAAAACAAAATTCCTACCAAGTCAAAAGTGTAACTTTTTTGCTAAACTAATATGTTAGGAATTTAATGAATTGTGTCGACAATTAATACAAATATTGAAATCTCAAATGACGAAGTTTAAATAAAAAGGCCACGTGTTGTTTTTCAATATACAAAATTAATCATTAAATTTTGTTTGTGATTTATAGAAATGAGAATAGTACTCTATTAGTATCATATTAATAAATGACGAGTGCCAAATCAAAATAGCAGGTGTTATTTGAGAATATTAAAACTACCTTACTTTCAAAGGAATTTGCATAAAAAAGCTGCACATCTTCGTGTTGCTAATCACTCGTTTCATTCGAAAAATTTTACCCTCGTGCGCCTAAAAAAGCTTCAATACAAAAATTTACTTTCTGGAAATGAAAGTCTGGAAGATGGACTCTCGCTCCAGATGACTATCAACAACGATGATATCAAGCTTTTAAAGTAGTAAAAAGTAAGTAGCAGCCCATTAACGTCCCACAGCTGGGCACAGGCCTCCTCACTCATATGAGAGAGGGTTTTTAGAGCATAGACCCACCACGCTGCTCCACTGCGGATTGGCAGGCATAGTTCACAAGTGCACTCTCCATTCCTTCACTCTCATAGTCCGATGTGACGGGAATCCGACACGACCGGAGAGGCGCAGGACCGACGGCATAACGTACTCTCCGAGGCACGGGGGTGGAACACATCGCCAACTTCCCAACTTCGGGCAAATATTGAGAAAACCTTAATAGAAAACTCAATATCCATTTTTGAATTGGCCTGACCTGGGACTCGAACCCAGGACCTCATGCCTGTAGTCGAACGTGCTAACCACTAGAACAATGAGGCAGTTATCAAGCTCTTGCCATCAACNATGTTAGCCAGATAATTGTCTTTATTTTGTTTTTTTTTATGGTGTACAGAAGGTAATAAATAAAACAATATGACGTGGGCAGGTAGCCCACAGTTAAAAGAAAATGAATTGATAAAACTTACTATAACTTGATAGTTGTCAGTCCTGCGCCTCATTTCTCTCCTGTCCTGTCGGATTGGCCTGACCCGGAACTCGAACCCAGGACCTCATGCCTGTAGTCGAACGTGCTAACCACTAGAACAATGAGGCAGTTATCAAGCTCTTGCCATCAACAAGCTTGCCTTTGACAAGCTTCTGCATCTTTACTGCCAAGTTTGAATTCATAAAGTAAACAAACACGAATTGCATTTGGCATTATATTTTAACACACTTATATAACATTTAATTATAGTTCTTAATATCAGCTTTTAAATGTACAAAAAATTACCCCACTACTTTATCTTGCTTGCGATATACAGTTCATATAAGTAAACAATAAATTATTGAAACTGTTAAAATGGTGTATTTCGCTTATTTTCATAACATTATGTCTTACGGCATACTGTTATGGGGTAAGGCGGGGGACATTGCAACTATACTTATTTTACAAAAAATGGCAATATGTGCTATATATTAATTGGGAATTCGCGTTTCCTTAAAAGAAAAATTCAAAGAAATATCAATTCTCACAGTACCGTCGCAATATATATTGAATAACATTTTATATATCCGTGATAACATTCATTTATACAGCAAAAGGAGCGAAACACACAATTTTAATGCAAGAAATAAAAAGAAACTTGTAATGCCATATTTTAGACGGAAAAAGATTCAGAAATCATTTGTCGGGTTTTCAATAACATTTGAATCACTTCCGAGTCTGCCTCCACATAGCTTTACGAAATATGTTAAAAAAGACCCGTTACAAAAGGCATATTATAATATTGAAGATCATTTAAATGACAAAGTTGTTCGGACTTGATTCCAGTGGCACAGGAAAGCTTAACACATTGTAACGTACAAAAACTATGTTTAATGGAGTAACGGTTTCTTCTCAGCGGAATCAACTTTCCCGAACCGGTGATAGATATGTTACCAACGGAGAGTCTATTGACAATTCAAAAGAGCTTCTTGAGCCTACTAGAATTATAAATATTTTGATTTGATTTGATTTGAATGAAAGACGCACGAAACTTTTTGGTTGCCTAAAATATAGATGCTCACGCCGGACGTATAAAAATCATGATTGTTTTATTTGTGGTTTTTTTATATCAGTGAAACGTTTACATGGACTACATCTGGTTTAACGCAGTCCGGAAATTCTCAAATTTTAGAAGTCGTCGTTTTCACGACGACTGTGATTGGTGGACTTATTATTTTAGAGTGGGGCAATTATTTTGAGTGGGGTGTTTGGTAAAAGAGGGGTAGCACAGTGGATTGAAGCAATATTCACCTAGTTCTTAGTTTATATCAACGTCAGTATTGTGTTTTAAGTCATTCAAATTATGTAATATACTAATGAAGAATATGAGAATAGTATTACTTAACCATGCAAATTAGTGAGTGACTCTAAAAATATTTCCACACAAAATATATAAAAGGTTTATATGAATCTTTATGTACATTTAACATTTCAGTTTTTATTTTAGAGGGGTCCTCGTAAAAACAAGGGGTTGACGGCTTTAGAAGCATCGAAGCGGGAATGACGTCTGTCTAACGCAATGCCGGGGATTCAATATTCTACAGGCTTTTGGACCGAGACCAATTGTTAAAAAAAACAAAATCAAATCAAATCCCAAATTCTTTATTAATTTGGCTTATATAGCACTTTAAATCTATTTTAGTCGTTTGATATATTATTTACATATACCATATTAAAACTCATCACTGTCTAGTGGTCGGCTTTTTCGGATTTCATAGATTTCGACTTTATTATGTAGATATTAATATGTTTTATAATACTGTAGAAATTGTTTTTGTTCTATCATCAATAGTTTCTGCAACGCACACGATAACAATTTTTTGTGATCAATTTTTTCACACCGTGGGTTACATTAATGCATTTTTCTTAGGGATCCCTATTTTTTTGAGAAAGTAATGTAGCCTTTGTCACTCAGTGAAAAAACGGCTTTCTAATGGGGACTGCCTCATTGGTCTAGTGGTTAGCATGTTCGGCCACAGACATGAGGTCCTGGGTTCGAGTCCCGGGTCGGGCCAATTCAAAAACCAATATTGAGTTTTCTGTTACGATTTTCTCAAAATTTGCCTGAAGTTGGAAATTTGGCAGTGTGATCCACCCCCGTGCCTCGGAGAGCACGTTAAGCCGTCGGTCCTGCACCTGATCTCTATTCGATTGTGTCGGATTTTCCGTCAGATCGGTCTATGAGAGTGAAGGAATAGAGAGTGCACTTGTGTACTATGCCTGCCAACCCGCAATGGAGCAGCGTGGTGGGTCTATGCTCTAATAACCCTCTCTCGTATGAGTGACGAGGCCTGTGCCTAGCAGTGGGACGTTAATGGGCTGCTACTTACTTACTAATGGGGAAAAAATGTTTGAAATCGGTGCAGTAGTTTTTGTGTAAAAACATAAATAATAACGTCACTCCTCATTCCGATAGGGGTAGGCAGAGACCACGTCCTTCCACTTACCATGATCATTGTATATCTCCTTCACTTCTTCACATTCTCATTAAACCTTTCATACAAGTTCGTCGGTTTAGAGTACTCTTGACCTGGCTCTGATATAAATTGTCCTGGATTTGGTCTTGGAACGTTCACCTTGGTCTTTCCCTTCCAACTTTCCCATTCACTCTTGACTCATAAATCCTTTTTACCAGTCTCCTTTTCTTCATTCATTCAACCATCTAAGCATACCTTTCTCAATTTTAGTCACAACATCTTTTATACCAAAAAGTTCTTTAGAAAAGGTTCTTAAAATGATAAGAAAAACACATATTAAAGATGTATTTCAACTAGCAAATGCCAAACAAGTGTCTAGTGTATTATTAACCTATTTGCCTGGAATAAAGGATAACGAAAGCAGTTAATAAACAAAGTTAAATGTATTACTCGGGGTGAAAACACTATCTCTCGCGATAAGAGGATCGCTAACGAGCCTGCACGCAAAACTTGCATCTGTTTTGCGGTAATGCGATTTTGCGTTAGCGTAAACCGGTATAACTTTATCTATAAATATAAATGAAATTGAAATGTCTGTTTTATTTTGGATTAAACGCTTATTTATAAAGAGTGCACATTTTGTACTATGACGCTCAAACAGCAGTAGAGAAACTATTTGGACCTATACTCTAATAACCATCTCTTCTATGAGTTAGACGACCTGTATTTAGCAGTTGGATGATATTGAGCTACTTACTACTTTTGACTTTCTTAAGTCCAAGATTTGGGCCACATTGCTTTGATAACTCCAATCTATAACGGACATAGGCAGTATCAATCGTGTTTAATATATTTGTCGTCATCGTCGTCGCTTCAACCGATGGACGTCTACTGCTACACATAGGTCTCAGGTAATGACGTCCACAAGGCTCGATCTTGCGCCTCCTGGCTCCAGCGGCTACCGGCGACCCTGTTTATATCATCGGTCTGCCTACACTGCGCCGTCCGGTGCGGGGTCGCCACTCCAGCATCTTCGTCTCCCAACGTCCGTCGGTCCTTCGGACTATGTGCCTCGCCCATTACCACTTCAGGTTCGCGATTCGTAGAACTGTGTTGGTGCCTTTGGTTTTACTATGGATCTCTTCAATTCTGATTCGATCACGTAGAGAAACTCCGAGCATAGCTCTCTCCATCGCATGCTGAGTGACTGAGTTTCCGCATGAGGCCCATGGTCAGCGACCACGTCTCAGAATCGTATGTCATCACTGGCAACACGCACTGTTCGAAGACTTTGGTCTTCACTGAGGTATATCGGAATATATTCTTAAATATATTGTATATAGATTAATAATAAACTCAATTCCATTAAGTCAGCTTATCTGTAAGTTTGTCTGTAATTATTTCTTCAAATAATACTTTTATATGTTCATATTTTGTCACCTTTTATAAACCATGTATGCATATATATCAGTCCTGTTTTTGTTGCACGATTGAAATACAAATACCATTTTACTATAATAATGTTGCTTTTTATTTTCTAATTCTCAAATTCTTTTCAAGTAGGCTTTTACAGTATTTTTTAAAAGAAGATATTGATAATATTAAAGGCGCCTGAGGAATCTAAAGTTACGCGGATTCCTTTTGTTACTTAAATACACATTATTTGTAGATTTTCGCAGTATTTCCTAAGCAAATCATGAAAGATCGTAATATATTTTGGAGTACCGTGAAAAAATGTCTGTGCCCAGTGAAAAACAGCCGCGAAATGAAAAAATATAACCCTCTAACAGCGTAGACTTCAGACACAATATAAACTGATTTCGTTACATAATTATAATTTTAGTTTTTATTTATGTAAGTATATTAATCTATTTGTCTTCGGTTTGGGTAAATTGGAATTTTTTTTGGGGAAACAACCTATTTTATTAATAATTCCATTTTCCAAGCGTCCTACTATGTTAGACAATATTATCACTTATTATCGAATAAGGTCAGTCATGCATAATCATAAGCCAAATATTTAAAAGATTAAGAAGATTATGACAGAATGACGTTGACAATTATACAGAAGATTAGGCATAACCTTCTTAACCGGTAAAGTTTAATCATTGACCTGCTCATTGCATTTGGAAAACCATAGTTCAATTCAAATATTTTGATTATGTTATAACAACATTTTCCCGTCAGATTATGATACTTACTCTGTAAATATATATTTACTTCGTACGCATTCATACCAAAATATGCGTAGACATAACACCAG
Organism: Elymnias hypermnestra; assembly: GCA_015832385.1. Taxonomy (NCBI): domain Eukaryota; kingdom Metazoa; phylum Arthropoda; class Insecta; order Lepidoptera; family Nymphalidae; genus Elymnias; species Elymnias hypermnestra. The sequence continues at coordinate 5,257,653 of JACTOM010000033.1, read as the reverse complement.
TCTATAGAAAAAACAAAAGAAAAATTAGTTACAAAACGACCGTCACTAACGGTGAGTGTGTCGCGTTGAAGATCGTTAAGTTTTCTTGTGGTATTATAAACTGTGAATGTTTATTAGTCATTATTCAATGTCAAACATTAGTGCAACATTACGCTACACCAATTGTTATCCGACTGCACAGAATATATAAATTAAGCGCGTACATGTACAAATATAGTCATTTTAATCAATAGTACTTTAATTCATCAACACCAATTATGTCACACTTTATAAAGTATATAGTTACACAGTTACTGTACAAATAATACACTGATTTACGACACACAATAAATACTTTACTGATCCACTGATATCATTTGAATGCCTTTCCGCTGTGACGCGATCTCACACGAAGACTTGATTCGGCGGCGAGGTCTTGCCGCAGTTTATTTCGCGATCAATTCTGCCATCCGTTTCCGCCGGAAAGCATGCATCAACACAATAATCATCTTCAAGCCTTAATTGAATAAACAAAAAATAACATTGTATAGTTTAATTATTAACAAACATAAAAATTATAACATTTGGTAGCATTTTATGAACATTTAAATCCCTTGATCCACATTAGCCATCAATCGACGTAATAAACGTCCGTGTGGGGCAGGGCAAACGACTGTCTTTTACTCGATTTACGTCAGACAGACTACACATTATTATTTTCCTTCTTTGGGACATGTTACTTGGAAAAAAAAAACCAAGTAAAATGTTTAGCTCAGACAACCTAAGCGATAACACATAATCATTATATATCATATCTGATATATTTATAATAATTTAGTCACTTAATAAATTCAACACTTTAAAACAATATGTATATATATAACGGCAAAATCGTACTTTCGTTCATTCACCACTTGGACGATAAAAAATCGTAGGAGAATGAATGGGTCTAATCTAAATATAATAATTTGGGATAATTTTGTAATGATAGATAGTATACTTTATTGACACCACAAAAATTAATATTACAATGACTTAACTTAAAATAATTCTAGTTCACAATGGGCGGTCTTATAGGGAGACCGTTAAAGAAAGAAGATAGAAGGTAGGCGGTGTTTATTGGTTAAAAAGCAAGCATATACTACTTAAAATATATACATACATATAAATACTTATACAAACATATATCTTACGAATACTATATATACATACAATAAATAAATACGTATAAGGAATAGATACATATAAATATATAATACATTTTTATCCATGCCTGTGTTGAATGAAGTTGACATTATTGCGATAAGGAGAGATAGTGCTCCACTACACGCTTCTAGAATGTGGAGATACTTCGGCATTACGCTGATGAAAAAATATCACAATAACCTGTATTGACGATTCAAAAGTACATTAGAAGCATACATAAATTTTGAATTTTACTAAAAATAGACTTATGAGATAAATAATACACTGTTTTTCTCTTAATAGTTCTGAATTGAAAATCAATAGGACCAAAACAGAACATCTGTTCTGTGATTTCGGGGATCCATCCAGTTTTTCTTCGATTGTCTTAGATGGTGTTTCCCTTCGAGTCTGCTCAGATTTCCGTTACCTCGGCTCTATCTTCCAAAACGACGGCGGCATTGACCGAGATGTTACTAGCAGGATAAATGCAGGTTGGATGAAGTGGAGGCAGGTCTCGGGAACAATTTGCGATGCCAGAATGCCCCTTAAACTAAAGGGGAAGATTTATAAGACGATCGTAAGACCTGTCATCCTGTATGGATCAGAGTGCTGGGCCACCAAAGGGGAGAATGAAAGGAAATTGCATGCAGCGGAGATGCGAATGTTGAGATGGATGTGTGGAGTGACAAAATTGGATAAGATTAAGAATGAGTATATTAGAGGAAGTGTGAAAGTAGCACCAGTGAACGAGAAGTTAAGGAGTGGAAGGTTAGCCTGGTATAGACATGTAATGAGAAGGGAGGATAGCCATGTATGTAAGAGGGTCCTAGATATGATGGTAAGCGGCAGGGCCGGGAGAGGGCGACCAAAAAAACTGTGGATGAATTATGTGAAAGAGGATATGTGTATAAAGGGTGTGAATGTAGAAATGACAGCGGATAGAGTGAAGTAGCGAAAGGAAACATGCTGTGCCGACCCCACCTAGTGGGATAAGGGCAAGAAAACAACAACAGTACTGACGACCAAAGCTCTAGTTGAAACAATTTTAATCACTAGTGATTCCATAATCTGATTCCTTGAACCGTGAATGAATGCCCAAGTAACATATTTTATGGCCTATAATGTTCAGTTTCAGATAGTCACCTTTTGTCTAACATATATTAAATTAATTGTCGTGATATTTTTTGTCTGATGTCTGTGCCGCCAAATATCGTGACTTTCATACGAAAATCTTACAAATTCGCGTGGTCGGTGGATTGATGTCGCACACTTGGCCATCGGACTCCGCCATTTGTCATCGCTGAATTTTTTATCTACCCAAATTTTGCACTCCTTTTGCTTATTTTATAGGGTTTTCTTTTTAAATTCAACTTACCCAAATCATTCTGTTTATGACTGCCTCAATGTCTAGTGGTCAGTTTGTTCGTCTACAGACATGAGGTACTAGGATCGAGTCCCGGTCCTGATGAATGCAAAAACAGGTATTAATTTTTCTGTTAAGAAATTCTCAGTATTTGCCTAAAGTTGTGCAGTTAACCCATCGTTAATGCGCCCTGTTTTATTAAGTAAAACTTCTTGAGCGCATGAGGGTATTTTTTTACAGATGAAACTCGTGACTAGTGTCACGAAGATGGGCAGCGTTCGAAGGTTACAAATAACAGGTGGCGTGTTAATTTGCCACTCGTCATTTAATAATTTAATATACTATATTTCTACATTTTCTCTTTTCTACATTTAAAATTCATAAATAATATTGACAAAAAACACGTGACATATTTGAGATTTCAATTAATTATTTGTATTAATATTCGACTCTTAGAATATTTTAATGACAATCAAATTCAAAAAATTCCTAACATATCTTCCTTTTTTCCTCCCTCTAAGTCTCGAAAATCTAAAGTTTTAGAGTTATATAAATATAAACAAGACTTAAAAATTGGTTTACCAAAGAAGTTTCTCTTCTGAAGTGTGTACGCACGCGCCTCTTTTTTAAGTTTTCACTAACACCTAGCTGAACTATCGTCATCCGAGAGAGAGCCACCAGAGGATCAGCTTGCGCATCCCTGTCTGGTGTCTCGAATGAGTCCGATTAAGTATTCACGGAAACGGGAGCAGGTGCGCAAAACATGCGCCGCTTAGTATCCCGCCTCCTTTGATCCTTCCTGCACCTGATATCTCTCCAGTCAGATGGCCATGCCATTGTACTATGATGATGATATAGGAGAGTTACTGTGGCCCAATGGAATACAGGAATTTTTGATAATAATAATCACTGGTTCGAATCCAGGATAAGTACGACTAATTTGTATATGCAAAAGTTATATGCCTAATTGCTTTTTAAAATATATAATTGTGTTCTTTAGTAAAAGAAAATATCGTAAGGAAACCTGCATATTCATGACAGGTTAATTACTTCTTACCAAGTTAGAAACGCTTGCGTCTTTATCATAGATGAGATAATGGGAAATGGCAGTGGATATCCCCTCCCACCGCAGTAGGAGACAGGGTACTCCCGCCTCCGCGAATCTTTAGCCGGACTTATTTGGTACACCAGGGAATGGGACAATAGAACCCTTGATGCCTTATGAATGAAGACGGTTCCGCTGGGTTTTATTTAAAATCTCTCATCTATGAACGAGGAGGCTTGTGCCCAGATGTGGGACGTTCATAGACTATGCTAATTATGTTACCTTAAATATTAATAATAAAATTATTATATCACATTAAATATTTATTAATTTCATAGTGGGATAACTATTTGTAAAACACTTGGATTCTAAGTTAAATAAGTATATATTGTGTAATATTAATGTGTTTCTTTTATTTAGTAAGTAAGTAAGCAGCAACCCATCAACGTCCCACGGCTGGGCACAGGCCTCCTCACTTCGAGGAGCGATGGTTTTTAGAGCATAGACCCACCACGCTGCTCCACTGCGGATTGGCAGGCATAGTACACAAGTGCACTCTCTTTTCCTTCACTCTCATAGTCCGATGTGACGGGAATCCGACACAACCGGAGAGAGATCAGGCGCAGGACCGATGGCTTAACGTGCTCTCCGAGGCACGGGGGTGGATCACACCGCCTACTTCCTAACTTCGGGTAAATATTGAGAAAATCCTAATAGAAAACTCAATATTGATTTTTGAATTGGCCCGACCCGGGACTCGAACCCAGGACCTCATGTCTGTAGTCGAACATGCCACTAACCACTACACCAACAAGGCAGTTTATTTATTTACTATTCATTTGTCAAAAATTATCAAATTTTGTGATGTAATCCAGAATTACGAGGCAGTATCCACACGTGCGTTGCGGTTTAGATTGGTTTGCGAATTTGTATAAATCTCACGCGTCAGTGGCCGCGGCACAATATGACTGATTCGGTATAATACTGCCGTTAATGCTTTAACAATCCGGCGTTTTATAAGGCATGTGTTGTATTTAAAGCTATGAATCCACATTGGTACAACACAGCTGGGAACTGGAACAAAATTAGTCAAGACTGGAAGGGTTGCATTTATGTTCTACTAACTGTTCTCCGAGTTGTTTTTAATCCGGTTATAATTTGCAGAAATTCGTTTTTAGTGAGCTTAAGAGCCCAGTAACTTGTTTGGTTCCCTCTGTGCTGGGCGTAACCTGGCCATGAATACCATCCCCGGACTAAGTACTAGTCCAAGAGTCCTCCAATACAGATACTGTTACGTTGCTTTGTTGCACTGGCTCACTGTTCAGACTACATAAAATCCATAGCTAAATCTCATGCCGAACCAAGTAAAAAAGTACTCAGTTTCTCTGTACATATTTTATTTATCTGCATTTATGGTCAGGGCGTTTGTAATTTACATACATGTCAGCCCTATACTTCCTTGTACTTAATTACTAATCACAAGCTATCCATATATACTCTTAAAAACGGAATATGCTACTTAACTAATTATACAATAATAAATTTAACACAAGATATATAAAACTTAAATATAGTTCTAGCTGCCCCAGAATTTGGTTCAGCCAGAATACAATTAATGTAACCAACGTCATATTTATTTATATTAAGTAGTGTCCAAGCTTGTTCTCTCATACCGCTGATCCGAACACATTCTATTAGGAAATGTTGAACATCTTCCAGTGTACTACCCACTAAACAATTTGGAGATTCTACTTTATTCATTAGATATGCAAATTTTCTCAATGGAACATGTCCAGATCGCAGCCTGAAAGCAGCAACTGTATATGGACAATTCAAATTTGAGTGTACGTGCCGGTGTATTTGAAGGTTATCTTTGCATAGTTGTGTATCATATTTCCTTGTGTATGGATCTATTTTCAAAATGGTCTTTCCATAAAGCATAGCAGTCTCTCAAATTTCGGGAGAATTTCTGTAACTGATGGTATGATTTCTAAATCATTACCTTTTGATATTGCCAATTTCGCCAGATCATCTATTTGTTCATTTCTATAAAGGCCAACGTGAGACGGAATCCAATGTTTTTAAAAAAATATCCCTGCATTGGAAGTCATTCAGCTTTTTAAGAATGGAAATAGCTGTCCCAGTATCTCTATGCCAAGCAGCGCATCGAGCTAATTCCTGAATAGCACTTCGACTATCACTTAGACCTACTGCCTTGCTTGTCCTATAGTATTAGTATATTTTAGAACTTCTAATATACCTACAAGCTCAGCGATCATAATTGAAACTTGTGAATGACCTCTGAGCTTTCCCCTAAATTTATTTTCTGTGCCAATGGACTTCTCATCCAGCACGAGATAGTTTCCATCGCCCCAACGAAACCTCACAACATTAGAATCAAAAACCTATCAAGATATCTAGAAAACTAGAAAATATCGGCCAAGAAGTATTAGTATATTTCTTTTAGTTAAAAAACATCGTTGAATCTCGGCAACAATAATGGTGTATTACATCGTTTCGACAGTATATTGTATCGTCAGTCACTAATTATAGCCTGTAGTAGAAAGACTCCTACAATGCCTTCACAAAATATCAATAGGTAGTAAGGAAGACTAAAGGAAGCTTAGCTATTTTATTCACTTTTCTATGTTATAGCTTTTACTGACACCACACCTTTACCTGCTGTCAATCCGCAGCTATATAATTAAAACGTGAATTGAATTTCAAAACTGTCTAATAATTGTGGAAGATATATTTTTTGTTTTAATTACATTTTTATACAAAACCATATTGGATAACAAATTTTATGGATAACAATTAATTGATGTTAGTTTGGTAACTGGTAAACTGAGGAAAGCTGTAGTTTTTACGCGACACACGCTGGAAGTCTGCCCAAGTTGGGATGTTCCTTGCGCAGCACCCGTGGAAATAATGGGTGGCCACCTTTCCTTGTCTTCTGTGCCAAGGAAAATGATGGCCAACAGACCTTGCTGGCACGCGATAGTCATGTCACAGAAGGAAGCGGCGGAAGGACAGAGAGTTTAGGACGCATCAGCTCCTATGATTCGCCGGAGATAGACAGGACGGCGTCATGCGGCCCACGACCGCAGAATTCCTCCCTAACGTGGACGTCCGGAGTAACAGATACGTGGTCTGTTACTCCGATGAGAAAAGTCCCACGCGGTGACAGGCGACACGCTGCCAACGTGTTACCTTAACGAGGAAAGTATGGAAGTTGTTGGGCCTGTGATAGTAAGTGTTTGTAACACACCCATATGAAGTTACGGGTATCCATGAATTTTTTCCTTGCGAAAATAAAAAAAAAGTTGGTATTTGATAATAACATAATCTTTCCACTTTCCATCGTCGTCGTTGTCGCTTTTACTGATTCACTGCAGGATATTGGTCTCGCCTAATGACACCCCCAAGAGCCCCACCACCCAACCACTTGATGTCATCGCTACACATCGTGGAGGGTCTATCTACACTGCGCGGTGCGATGCGGGGTCGTCATTTCAGCTTTTCAGGCGCCAATGACCCATTGCCGCTTCAGTTTTGCGATTTGTAGGACTATGTTGGTGACTTTGATTCTGCTATGGATCTCCTCATTTTTGAATCGATCTTGTAGAAAAACTCCAAGTATAGCCCTCTCCATAGCGCACTGAGTGACTCTGAGCTTCTGCATGAGACCCATAGTCGCAAACCACAAGTTTCCCGAATGCTGCTCAATCGAGTTGGCTTCAGTGTTAAAGCTTCTTCGCAAAATTGGACCTACCTATTTGGACTATGTTCCCAAGGTATGTGTTCTCTTCAATAATTTCCACAGCTGAGTTCTCAACGATGATGAAGTGGGGCGTTACATGGATATTGGACATAATTTCGTCTTATCCATGTTCATCTTTAGACCTGTTGAGAAACTCGGTTGAGGTTATTAAGTATTGTATTGAGATCGTTCAGTGTCCCATCAGTAAAGATCAGGTGAGATTACAGACGAGCAAAATCTTTGTGTTTTATATAAGTAGATTACCTTAGATGTACACTAATTCTACGCAGACTAAATAGAACTTAATAGCTAGTATGTATATCTATATTACATTTCACGTTGCTCTTTCAAAGGGGATCTGGAATACGAAATTTAATTATGCATTTCAAACTTGTCTAAGCACGCCGCGGTACCTGTCCTATTGTTGTTGGATATTGTTGATTGCTTTAGTTATTGCGGAGTTCCCGGGTATGTCTGAGTTCCATTGGTATAGTAGTACTCGAATTGTTTGTTTGTATAACCAATGCTATTTCATCAATAGGTTATCAATAATCAGAATATTTAATGATTACTCAAAACTTTGACTGCCTCGTTGGCGCAATGGTATTAGAACTCAATTGGTCTTTTAAATGTTTTTTCTTTGTCTAGTTCTCGTGTGGCACGAGGCTTTGGCTGGTCTAATCACCACTCACTCACCAAAGACGTGCATCTAATTAAAAAAAACAAAGCATTCAAGTACTTGGCTGTGCTAAAAATATTAGATGTAAAATCATAGACAATCGTCAATTACATAATTTTAACTTTTAGTGAATTGTATTTGATTTAAAAAAGTTTAAAATGATATTATATATGTTCATATATTATCTATATAAAATACATCTATGTATATACAATATTACTAATAAATCTGTTTAAAAAGTACATTTTTTTAATTTGTTAAGCCTCTAGAACACTCAGTGGGAGTTTGTTATAGAAACGAAAATATAAAAACAAGACTAGCTCTATTTTAAACAAATTGTTACAGGAATTATATAACAAGTAGAATTGTCTAATAAATTAATTGAAGACTTAAAATATTGGGCAGATTTAAAGTAAAACTTTTTCAATATTTAAGAAATAAGTGTTACTACGTTAGAGATATCAAGAAGAGAATAAATAGAATTAATAATATTATTCCTTGATAAATGAAAAATAGTTTACATATCTTCAAGATATTTACAAAAAAGGTAAGTAGCAGCGCATTAATTCCCACTACTGGATACAGGCCTCCTCACTTATAGGAGAAAGTGTTTTTAGAGCATAGACCCACCACGCTGCTCCGTTGCGAAATGTACATAAATGTATGCACTAATGCAAGAGCACTCTCTATTCTTTCACTCTCATAGTCCGAAATGACGGCAATCCAATAGGAGAGAGAGATCAGGCGAGGGATCGACGGCTTAACGTGCTCTCCGAGGCACGGCGGTGGAGCAAACTGCAAACCTTCAAGCAACTGACAATTTCTTAAAAGAAAACTCATTATTTAATCATAAATTCGTATGTGAACATTTGAATGCTATTAAATGGCAGTTTCAGTAAGATAAACGCATATGCATATATATATATATATATATATATATATATATGTTTGTATGTATATATATATATTTCGGAGTGCAATACTTTGTGGAACGCTGGCGCCATCTGTCTATCGGCGTGGGCCAGAGTCAATAGGGACAATGCGGCACGCGTCTCTCCAGTTCTCGGATGACAGTCCGCCAGAGCGGTCGATCATGGGAACTGTCGCGTTCCTAATTATTATTATTAATGAGTTTGTGTAAATTGATGTCGGGAACATTAAGTGATTGATTGAACATTATAATCTGAGTTAATTAATAAAGTGTTTGATTGCACAAACATTACCCACCAACGCCCACAGTGTGGAAATTGAATTATGGATGCCACTAACGCTAATGTGAACCCTACGCCCCTATGCTTTAAGCTCTCTCTCCTATTCTCCGACATATACATTTATTTGTAACTGCTGAGCAAATAAATGAATTTAAACAGGAGTTCACGTCTCTATCCATTGGACCATCACGGTTCACAGCAACAACAGTAACTAGAAATGTGTTATATAACTATACAGAAGTCTATAAACTTCACATTGGATACTTCAGGTAGGATTGTCTAGAAGTTTAGACCTCTACAAAGACAGACAATAGACAGGGAGTTGTATGCAATGTGTCTAACCGTCTATCGCCTGATAGAGTCCCAATATCTTATATATCTACGAAATTCACCGGCGAAACTCATTCGACTGTTTGCCAAAACGTATTGTGGAATTGAACGTAAAATGTTCTAGAAATGTCAACAATTCTATGCTATTCATTGCTTTTTTAAACGACTTCAAAAAAAGGAGGTGCTTATTTATTCGTCTATATTTTCTTTTTTTATGTTGTTGTGATTATTCTTTTTTGATCTGAAAGGTGTTTTTTTTGCGCTGGGAAATGCATTTATGCACTCCAACCGGACAGTCATCGGTTGGGAGTATGGGACTCACTAGACAAAACCAGAATACCCACTAAAACCCAGCGAAACCCTCTTTATCCTTTAGTGAGGGGCCAGAGGCTTAAAGAAAACATTCTACTCTGGCACCTGGGATTCGTGTGCCTTCACAATAGTATTAAATTTTAAGATGGAGGTAGAAGGTGGACAAAGCCCCATCTTCGTCCTCCAGGCCTTCTTTGTTGGCGAGCAGAGGCATTCGCGGCGGCCTCCCTTTCCCTCCCTGGTATCTGCTTCTGCAAAATGATCGCCTCGCATAAGGAGACAATTGCCGTCCAGTTTCTATCGCTGACGAGCATACAATTTATGATGTTTGCCAGCTAGCAATCCCCACTCACCAAGTCAGTGGCACCAAATGCTGTCGTTCCACTAACCAGGTCGGGCATACTGCTACCGTGTGGTACGCCGTATCGATTCGAGTGCCACACTGTTGGCTGTGTCTTCACACCTAAAAATTTGGTGCAGGTATTTTCCAAAGCAACCGTGGCCGTTAAGTACCTACAGCAACCTTTAAGAGAGTGACCCATGTCTCCTGCAGAGTTACTGTCTGTCGACTAGATCTCCCATTTTTGTTTGTCCAGAGCTGATGATAGCATCCATGAGAAAACCGTATAACAAATGGACGAATAACTCAAGATCACCCCAACCGATTTCGATGATACGTTTTTTATTGGAAAGGATATTCTTCAAGGGTTGTTTAATGATAGTTTGGTTAGGTTTTGATTATGGGTTCCCTGACCAAGTAACAGAACTCTTCAATTATTAGGAGCAAATTAACGATACTCTGCAGAGTCTCTTATAGGCTATCCGGATATTTGAGTTACCTACCGTAACGTTGGTATGGTTAAGTAGTAGTTAAATATGAGGCTATTAAAAGGTAATTAACGTCTCACTATTGGGCACAGACCTAATATTAAAAAAAATTCTCACTGAAAGGAGCGGAGACAGACTTTTTTTTATGACACAGACCCACCATACTGCTTCACTGAGTATTGGTAGAGAGTATGTAAAGACCTATTTCAAAATAGTGGCGCTTCTGTTCCTTTATAGTAAAACTTTTCTATGCAGATAACGCAATAAATAGCAATTACAAGTTATATATATATTAGAAAATCGTAAATCTTAAATTTCACATCAAATAGAAAAAGATTGTAATTTTTTTTATTAAATTCAAATTATTTTACTTTTGTCAAGTATGTTATATATTTAATTAGTAAATTCACGAAAATTGTCATAATTATTTAGATAGCTATGTTACAGAATATTGCAGTTGAGTGTTATCTTATAGTGTAATTTTTTTTATTGTCTTTTCTATATCTTTTTAAGGCAAATAAGGGCCAGGTTGAGAGTTCAGTAGAGATCGGCGAAACTTTGGAAACATGTGACAAAACTTTGTTGAACCTCTCGGCCACGAGTTGATCGATTAAGTTGATGGCATATTATAGGACATTGCAGTTATTTGAAAACCACTACACTACTGACTGAATTTTTATAAATTTTTACAGGTTCATAAGAAAAATGTGATCGCACCCTCAAGTAAGATCGTGGTCGTGGTCGTCATTTCAACCGACCTACTGCTGGACATATGGCCCGATCTTGCGCCACATAGCTCCAGCGGCTACCGGCGACCCTCTTTATGTCGTCGGTCTACTTTGTGGGGGGTCTCCCTACACTGCGCTGCTCGGTGCGGGGTCGCCACTCCAGGACTTTCGGGCCCCAACGTCCATCAGTCCGTCGGACTGTGTGCCCCACCCATTTCTACTTCAGGTTTGCGATTCGTAGGGCTATGTCGGTGATCACGTAGATAAACTCCGAGCATAGCCCTCTCCATCGCACGCTGAGTGACTCTGAGCTTTCGTATGAAGCCCACAGTCAACGACCATATTTCAGAGCCGTAGGTCATCACATCGTTTTGTTTTCGGGCACTGAGGGAAATCGGACGGAAACATCTGCTGTAGTTTCCCAAACTCTGCCCAGCCGAGTTGGATGGAATCGACCATGGCATTTAGATCTTCGAGAGTCTTTGCCATAATGACCACGTCGTCGGTAAACCGTAGATAAGTGATGTACTCGCCATTGATGTTGATGCCCAGTCCGTTCCACTCCATAAGCTTAAACAGGTCCTCCAACGCCGCAGTAAAGAGCTTCGGGGAGATAACATCTCCCTGTCGCACTCCACGCTGCAGTTGGATAGACGCTGTGCTTTGGTCCTGTATACGGACTGACATGGTGGCGTTTTCGTACAAACACTTCAACACGTGTATGTACCGGTGGTCAATTCGGCATCTCTGCAAAGATCTCAACACGGCCCATGTTTCCACCGAATCGAAGGCTTTCTCATAGTCCACGAACGCCAAGCAAAGTGGCCGATTATACTCCTCGGTCTTCTGTATAATCTGCCGCAGCGTAAAGATGTGGTCTATGGTACTAAAGCCTTTTCGGAATCCGGCTTGTTCGGGAGGCTGGAAGTCGTCAAACTTGCGAGCGAGACGATTCGTGATGACCCTCGAGAACAGTTTATAGACATGACTTAGCAGCGCAATAGGTCTATAGTTCTTCAATAAGGTGTTGTCACCTTTCTTGAAGAACAGAACTACCACGCTCCTATGCCATGCCTTGGGCACCGTGCCTTCCAGGATGACGGAATTGAACATTCGCTGAAGGACTTTAAGAATGGGTTTTCCACCCGCCTTCAGGAGTTCCGCTGTGATTCCGTCATCACCCGGTGCCTTGCCGTTCTTCATCTGTTTGAGAGCCATACTAATCTCGTACAAGCTGACGTCCGGGATATCTTCGGTATAATGCCGGGTCAGTTTGGCACGGGGATCTTTAGCCAAACTATCAATAGGCTTGCAAGTCGATGTGTACAACTGTCCATAGAAGCTCTCAACCTCCCTCCGAATCTCAGGTCCAGATGCAATGAGTTCGCCGTTATGGGTCTTCAGCCGCGTCAACTGGCTCTGACCGATAGACAAATCTTTTGCGAACACTTTAGTGCCTTTGTTGCGTTCGATGGTATCTCGTATACGCTCGGCATTAAAGTGTCGCACATCACGCTTTTGCGATTTAGAGATCTGTCTATTGATCTGCCGATATGCGGACGCGTCTGCTGTAGACTGCAAGCTCATTGCATGTCTCTGTTCCATGAGATTAAGAGTATGGTCTGAGAATCTCTTGGTTTGCTTTTTACGGGGTTTATAAAATTTCATCCCAACCGTATGGACAGTTTCCACTAGCCTATCGTTTAGCTCGTCCACAGATTCGCAATCCTCGAGGCAGGCGAAGCGGTTTTGCAGCTCTAGTTGAAAGCTCTCGGGGTTTTGGATATGCGCGCGAGTGGGTCGGAGCGTAGACTTCACCAGTCTGAACCGCTCTCGGTGTACGTTGATATTCAATGTGCCTCTTACCATACGGTGATCGCTCCCAGTTTTCACTTGATTGATCACAGAGACATCATTGAATATGTTCCGTTTCGTAGACATGATGAAGTCAATCTCGTTTCTCGTGGAACCATCAGGACTCAGCCAGGTCCATTTTCGGAGCGGCTGTTTCTTGAAAAAAGAGTTCATCATATAGAGTCCCTCCTTTTCCATGAAATCAGCGAGCATCTGTCCCCTCTGGTTCCGTTGCCCATACCCAAATTGCCCCACTCTCAACTCTGCCCCGCTTCGTTCGCCGAGTTTTGCGTTGAAATCACCCATAACAACGTTGTAGAAGGTCCTAGAGGTATGCATGGCTTTGGAAATGTCCTCATACATAACCTCTACATCATCATCTGGATGCGATGATGTGGGTGCGTAAACCTGGATGACCTTCAACGAATACCGTTTGGTAATTCTGAGTATCAGGTACGCTACCCTGTTGGACACGCTGTTAACTTCTACAACGCTGTTGACGAGAGATTTGTGGACGAGGAACCCGACACCACCTTGGGACTGGTGTTCGCCCTCCCGGTAGTAGAACAAGTTACCGGATTTGAGGATTATCGTGTCCTCCCCCTCTCTACGGACTTCCGACAATCCTATAATATCCCAGTGTAACTTGTTTACTGCTTCTTCCAGTTCGAAGATCTTTTCGTCGGTCCTCAAAGTGCGTGCGTTGTATGTTGCCAGGTCAAGTCGTCGGGGTTGGCAGCGGAATCTCTTCCGGAGATTCTTAGCACCCCCTGCCCCGCCGTTACCGTAACCGCTGCCAGAGCTAGGAATAGCGGGGCTGCCGGGGACTGGGGGCCATTGCTGCCTTGTTATTATCATACGTGGATTTGCCATAATCACCACGCTTGGCAGGCGGGTTGGTGATCGCAGTGCTGACCTTCTCGCACCGATAACGCTGCTGCCCGTTATCGGTCTGTGGCATTTAGGCCAGCGGAGAATGGATATACCGCCATTTGTCGGTGGGATGTTATAAATAGGAAGTGTCGGTAATTCAAGAAAGGGAGTTACGGGGGGTATTTGGGTTGGGATTAGGACATTACTGCCGCGGAGAGGATAGTGTAGAGCGGTAGTAACAGCTCGAGGTACCCGGGGTCGCTTACCCGCGTGCTTAGTTAGTAACCGGACAGATTATCTGACTAAGCACCCTCTGGGTCGTTCGTAGTGACTTAAAATTGTTAGGCAGCCGATTGTACTACGGTTGTTTTAGTTTATATTGAAACAAAATTCTCAGACAGAGGATTGTGCTACAATTGTTTTCGTTTGCAGTGAAATAAAATTGTCAGACAATGGATTGTGTCACAATTGTTTTCGTTTGTAGTGAAAAAAATTGTAAGACAGTGGATTGTGCCACAATTGTTTTCGTTTGTAGTGAAATAAAATTGTCAGACAGTGGATTGTGCCACAATTATTTTCGTTTGTAGTGAAATAAAATTGTCAGACAATGGATTGTGCCGCAATTGTTTTCATTTGTATTGAAATAAAATTGTCAGACAATGGATTGTGCCACAATTGTTTTTCTTTGTAGTAAAATAAAATTGTCTGACAATGGATTGTGCCACAATTATTTTCGTTTGTAGTGATATAAAATTGTCAGACAGTGAATTGTGCCACAATTGTTTTCGTTTTTCATATAAAAAAAGGAGCGACCTTTCATAACGTGACAACAAAGAAGAGAGAGAAATGTCGTAATAACTATCAAGCTATATTATATTAAAATATCTTGTTAAGATATATAATAGCTTTCACGTGTTTTATCGAAACAAGTTCTTTCTCGTTGTTAATGCTAAAAGCAGATGAAAATGACATTCAAATCTCTCAACGAGAGGCAAATAACAACAAGTAAATGCATCATTAATTCCTGAATTCTTTACGTACGTTAAGGAAAACCTATTCATTCAAATATCAACCTTAACACTTTAAATCAAGGCACAAATTATTTTAATATATAATAGGAAAACATTTTTTCTTTAATTCGATAAAGTCAGACTCACCGCATTAGCGTTGCCACGTTTTAATCCGCTTTGCATTTCTGAACAAACAAACAGGGGGAAGGTTTTTTGACTTTATAAACGTTCAATATTTATTCATTTTCGCGATAAACAGGAAAAGTTGAGGATGTCAAAGAAGACGGTTTACTTAGAACCGCGATTTGGATGACCTTGTATAATAACTCTCGAATACACGAAGGTAAATCGTATTCTATTTTTGGAAGATATTTTTGGTATATCATGGTATATTTTAAATCAAATTCAAAACTTTTTATTCAAAAATCTTTACAATGTTTTGAGTTACATATCGTTTTTTCCAATTACAGTTTTCAATAACTGATATTTATTTTAAACAACCACATTAAGTCTAAAGTTGTAAACAGTAAAGGTAAGTAGCAGTCCATTGACGCCCCACTGCTGTGCACAGACCTCATAGGAGAGAGGGTTTTTAGAGCATAGACCCACCACGCTGCTCCAGTGCGGATTGGCAGGCATATTATACTAGTGCACTCTATAGTCCTTCACTCTCATATTCCGATGTGACGGGAATCCGACACAACCGAAATATCAGGCGCAGGATCGATGGCTTAACGTACTCTCCGAGGCACGGGGATGGAGCACATCGCCAACTTCCTAACTTCGCGAAAATATTGAGAAAATCTTACTAGAATACTCAATTGATATTTGAATTGGGCCGACCCGAGACTCGAACCCAGGACGTCATGTCTGTAGTCGAACATGCTAAACACTAGACCATGAGGCAGCTAAAGTTGTAAAAAGTACAACATGTTCTTGTCTGAACTGGATCCATTTCATCTCTCTCTCACAAAATAAAAATTTTATATCAATAATTGTCTACTTCATAAAGATTAGTGTAGTTTGAAGTTCACTTTATGTACATGACAGTAGCGTTTTTTAATGTTGGTAACACGGTGTGCAGCGAGCTAGCAACAAACATCTACCAACATTCGAACTACCTCCACTCGCAGAAACTAGTATAAAAGGGCTTGCATTAGACTGGCGGGCATTCTTACTCGAAGTTGTGTCCGGTACAGACCTTGCACCCATTAATTATTTGTTATTGTCATTTAATTAATAATTTAGCTTAAAGTAATAAATAATCTCTGTGAAAATTGGCTGTGGTTATCTTTATGTAAATAATGGAAGACCAGAATCCGATATACACTTATTTTTTAATTGTAATTACAAGAATCTCTTGGGAAACTGTTTTGGTATAGGGGTATTTTTATGAGTTATATGTACTTTTTTTCTATAATAATTAATAACAATAATAATAAAGGACTTTATTTACCAAACATGCAAAACAGATGCATTGATACCTTAAAGTAAGTTATAGCTAAAAAAAGATAATTACAAAAAAATATGATATTAAAGTACAACAAAAAGTAATTGCATGTTAGCGAAAAGGTCGTGGACTCAACTACAAGCTGCTTTTCAGTCCCCGCCTGGTGCCATTGCTGCCAACACAGGAAAAAAATAAAAAGACACGTGATTGAAGTTAGTTCAGGAGCTGTATGGGTTCCAAGGTTACTTTGAATTATTTACTGTTTAAAATTTTTTATGGACAATCATCAAATACACAAAGACGATCACTAATACATAAAATTAAAACTAAATAAATAAATTTTAAATATAAATTAAAACTCAGAGAAATTAGAATATACACTTTCCTCAAGTCGAATCCGGAACCTCTGCTAGCAAAGCGAGTAGTCGCACCACTGCGCCAGCAATGCCTTCAAAATTACCATATTAATCCAATCTAGACTGTATCATCACTTACAATCAGGTTGAAATGGATACAAGCGCTAACTTGTCAGCAATTAAAAATTAAAAGTACGCGCGTACAATGAATGTAGCTAAAGACTTTAGATAAGAGGGAGGGAAAAAGGAAGATATGTTAGGAGTTTAATGAATTTAATTGGCATTGTCGATAATTAATACAAATAATTTATTGAAATCTCAAATGACGAATTGTAAATAAAAATGCCACGTGGTTTTTGTCAATAATAGAAATTATTAATTCGATGTTCTTTTTGAATATAAAATTTAGAAAAGAGAATTTATAATGAAAAATGGTATGTGTAATTATGAAATGACGAGTGGCAAATTAAAATACCACATGTTATTTGTAAATATTAAAACTACCTAACCGTCAAAAGAAATTAGCATAAAAAACTCTTCTAGAAACGTCATTTAACAAGCACGTCGGTGGCAAATTTAAATATTCATGGTAAGATTAATAAGTTTTATACTGTATAATATTTTCAGTCCATACCATAATGAGCGAACCGTTTACCACATGACGAATTGTCCGGGCAATGCTACAACGTCATTATTCAAAATGTTGCCATTTGTGTAAGACCTCATGAGTTATTACGTATTTCTCAACGAAAGTTAGTGCACATTTTGCTTTAATAATGTATGAAAAACATGCTTTTGTAAACTTATTTTTAAAGTGAATACTTCTTTAGATTGTGCACTTCATTTTATGGGTATTGAATGACATTGTGCCGTCACGCTAGGTTATGTAATAGGTCGCTGATGTAAACGTAGATCACTAAAGGTAAACCGCAAGTAAATCCATTTACTATTTTTTGAGTTTGTTGTGAAGAGGCATAAAGACAGGCGTAACAGACTTAATAATATGTAAAAATATACAAGATCTTAGGAGACCGGTCCCGAAAGCGAAGACAGACAATAGTACTAATGACACCTTTGATGATGGGATGGAAAAAATCGATTCTGATTTAAAAAAAAACATATTTTTAAAACGTTTTTTAGTATTCTTTACGGTCCAACATGTCAGTACAGCTAAATGAAAGAAAAGTTTTATAAAAAATCATAAATTTACTAAAAAAAAAACCAACAATGAAACACAAATAGCTGACGCTCATGTCAACGAACGCACGGGAGTGCTGCGGCAGTTTTTGGCGCTTTAGCTCAATTTAGTCGTTTCTATTATACACACACCGCTCCCGGCCGCGTGCGTTCATTGACCCGAGCGTCAACTGTTTGTGTTTCATTGTTGGTTAATTTTAGTAATGTATTTCTTATGTAACTCTGTACTAACATGATGGAGTGTAAATAATGCTAATTTAAAGTTTTAAAAATATGATATTTTAAAAACAGAAGCGATTTTTTCCATCCCATCATCAAAACTCTCATTAGTACTATCATATGTATTCGTTTTCGGATGCAGTCTCCTAATACCTTATATAATATATCTATACATGTATATAAAGAGATGTTTGTAATTAAAATATAATGTGCATGGAACTTTACGTTAGATTCTTGAAACGTAAGAGCGAAGAGATCTTGTTATTCTGGACCATCTCTAAAGAATTGTGTTGTATATCATCTTCAAGGCGAATTATACAGTTTAGCATGTACATCTCTTTAACGAGGCAGTACAGAAATGAAAAATGTTGAAATTTTATGCATAATTTCAAAGGAATCTTATGTTATTCTGTAAACCATTTTATTAAGTATTAAAATAGGAGTTCTACGTCATCTCTACAGAAAGAATATGATCCTTATAACGTTATTGAAAATCTAGGAGGACTAATAATAAATTTAGCGATACATTTACATTATAATAGTCTTAAAGATTGAAATGTGTCTCATGTCGCGTTCTTATAAATATCTTACTAATATTATAAGTGCGAAAGTAACCCTGTCTATCGCGTTTTCACGCCAAAACTACTGAACTGATTTAAATGATGGCCTCGCTGGTGCAGTATTCGCTTTGTTAGCGGAGGTCCCGAGTTAAATCCCCGGTAGGACGTATTTAGGAAATTGTATTTTCTAATTTGTCTGAGTCTGGACTGGTGGGATGGTTCGGCCGTGGCTAGTTACCACCCTACAAGCAAAAACGTACCGCCAAACAAAGAGATTTGTGTTCCGGTACGATGCCGTGTAGAAACCGTAAGGGGTATATCGCCTCTTAATAGATTAGCGCGTTTCTATATTAGACTATATCATCACTTACCATCAGGTGAGATTACAATCAAGCGCTAATCTGTCGGAAATAAAAAAAATGAAATTTGGTACACCGATAAAGGACATATGCTTAACGTAAAAAACGTAGAAGTTTATTAAGCATGAGTTTGCCCATATTCCCACAGGATCGGGATATATAAACGAAAAACGTTCTTAGGCAGTGGATTGTACAATTATTTACGTTTGTAGTGACATAATTGTCAGCAATGGATTGTGCTACCATTGTTTTCGTTTATCGTGAAATAAAATTATTGATAGTAAATTGGAACGCAAATAATTTCAATTGTGGTGAAATAAAATTGTTAATATTGTATTACAGGAATATTCTGATCGAATTAATAAACCCAGTCCAGTCATTTAGGAACAATTTTCAATGAAAATCCCCCATGCATATTGCACCAAATTACTACGATGCTTAAGCGAAAAACGTCAACCTAGCTGCGAAATCTCCAAAAATATTCACCAGATTGATTTGAAATTTTGTATACGTTATCCCATAACGTAAAATGTTAACAAGAACATGTTGCCCCATAATTCCAATAGATCCAGATATAAACTAAACTTACTGAGAAAATTCCTTTACCATTCACCCTTTGATTTGATCTACGTCCTAAAACTTCCTTTCGTGACGTAAACTCGCACTAATATCGGGATAACGGAATTAAGAACTTCGCGAGAAACACCGCGGGGCACAGCTAGTTTACATATATTTGTAGTATAACACTAACATCCTTTTTATAGTTTTAAACTTAAATATTCGTGGTTTATTTACTCAAGCTGTCAAGGGCAGAATTTGTCAACCCTGACCTCAGGGTAGACAGATTCTGCCCTTGATAGCTTGACACAACCGCCCACAGCAGTAACGCCGTGACCACGATCCATGCAACTGGGTCGAAATATCGGCAAAATTAAAAAACGCCATTGTGGTACGTACCCGTTCAAATAGTCCATATCCTTCTTATACTTGGGCCACCTAACGAATTTTTCAAAATCGAGCAATGCTTATTGTTACAGTATAGTTGGGTGACAACACTGATAGCTCTGAAATGTTGGGAGTTTCTGAGTAATATAGTGGCAACACTTAAAAAATACCAAAAACATTATGAAATATTACGAAATGTTATGCGAGACAAGGTAACATTAACGAACGGAACAATTTCGTTAAGTCTTACGAGCTATGTTTCGTGGAGTAGTTGTTTTAAGAGAAATAGTGCTAGATTGTATAAATTCATACAGTTAAGGAAATAAAAGTTATAAGTTAATGTGATTTGGTGTTTTTATAATATTATGCAACTTTATCTACCATTAAATTGCGATTAGATTTATCAAAACTTTCTGTAACGAAATTTTTAATCGTTAATAATGTGGATCAAAGGTGTTTGATTAAATAATTATTACCAATTAATTTCATCATTCTTGATTAATCTTTTTTATTTGATGATAAGTAAACAGGTTTTTCAACTCGTTTTTTTCAACTTTATGTAATAAATTCTTATTGTAAGATACTTATACTTAGTATAACGCATACATTATAAGTCGAGCGAATATAAACTTCCTTCAGTTTATATATTTCTATAATTCTTCTTTAAATGAATATCTTATTTTACTCCTCTTCAACAGATAGACCGATTTTGTTTAAATTGTTTGGTAAAGTGAATTCAAGAATGGTTTAGACTGACAACTTGATGAGAAAAATAACGGATATATACAGAAATATATTTATTGTATAACTATTTTTGAGTGAAACTGTAGAATTTCGCTAAACATTTTCTCTCATAATGGATATGATGGACGTCCACTGCTGGACATAGGTCTCACGTAATGGCGTCCACAAGGTCCGATCTTGCGCCGCCTGGCTCCAGCGGCTACCGGCGACCGTCTTTATGTCATCGGTCCACCTTGTGGAGGGTCTACCTACACTGCGTCGCCCGGTGTGGGGTCGCCATTCCAGCACCTTCGGGCCCCAATGTCCATCGGTTCGTCGGACTATGTACCCCGCCCATTGCCACATCTAGTCCACGATTCGTAGGACTATAGCGGTAACTTTGGTTCTACTACGGAACTCTTCATTTCTGATTTCATCACGTAGAGAAACTCCGAGCCTAGCCCTCTACATCGCACGCTGAGTGACTCTGAGCTTCTACATGAGGCCCATAGTCAGCGACCACGTCTCAAAACCGTAGGTCATCACTGGCAACACGCAGTGTTCGAAGACTTTGCTCTTCAGGCACAGAGGAATATCGGACGAAAATATCTGGCGTAGCTTCCCGAACGCTGCCCAATTAAGTTGGATTCGCCGATTGACTTCCTTCTCGAAATTGGACCTATCTAGCTGGACTATATGTCCCAGGTATGTGTACTTGTCAAAAATTTCGAGAGCTGAGTTCTGAATGATGACTGGGTGTATAGATAAGATCATTACAGTCTTGCATCCATTAAATAGTCCTGAGTTTATAATAATTTTTGTGTATAACAATATTTCTATCTGCCATTATTGGTAAAGAAATGATATCTCTGATTATAACTAATCACGAATATTTGCAATCTTCATTTAAATCTTAACAAAACCTTCTGGAGTTTATTTTAACCATTGCTATGATAATTAAATGACAATCAAACCCGCTTAAAATTCACCTCAAACAGAAATTATGCAAACTCAAAATATCTCGTCTCGTTCGTCAATTTATTTAGCATTTGGAATGGAGTTGTAACGGAATAAATGGTTAGCGCGGCACGTCCGCTCGCTTCACACTCTACTCACGAACTGATTTGAATTTGGAATTTGTACGCTTGGGTTGCGCTGCTTCGGTACTTTTTAAATACAAACAAATGCGTTCATAAATTTTAACGTACTTTTCTTGGGAACGTTACAGAAAATTGTCAGAAGTAAGAAAAGTCTATTGATAGCTATAATATTAAGTTAATGTAGATTTTAAATGTTTATTTCGTGGTATAGCACATTTGGTGGCACAATGATGATGGAATTTAGGATTGAAGCGCGTAATCTTGATAAGAAGTCACTTACCTCATATGATCTCTACATATGAGAGGAGCGGAACATGTTTTGCTTGGCAGCAAGTCTTTGCGGCTGAGATAGAAACCAGCTAAGATATACCAGCCTAAATATAATTCATTATATTTTAGGAGACTTTATTTATCATTCCTCAACTGTTAACAATGAACAATCGTGATTTTCTTAACGTCATTCGGGTAGAAAGGTTAAAGTTACATAAGCAATGAACATTATTGAAAATAGTGGAAAGAAATACAAGCTCTATAGTTGATTAAACCAGGTACACGATGGCCGGCGTCCTCAAACTTGATTCCAAACTCCGCTCAGTTCTTAGTTTTTATTAAGTTACAGTGAAACAAACTAGCATGGAATTTTTCAAAGTTCTCGCTCAGAAGGCGACGTTTCTTCCACCTTTAGAAAAGTTCAACTAATTCAATTACATTGAGTTGGCTCGACTATAAGGAACCACGTTGGCTCATTGAAAACAAAAGCTCTCGGGGTAACTCGTGGTTCTTTGACAGTAAAGTTTATAAGTAAGTCCTAAATTAGACGTGATTATTATTTTTATTTTATTACTGACAGATTAGCACTTGACTGTGATCTCACCCGATGGTAAGTGATGATACAGTCTAAGATGGAAGCGCGCTAATCTGTTAAGAGGCGATATACCCCTTACGGTTTCTACACAGCATCGTACCGGAACACAAATCTCTTTGTTTGGCGGTACGTTTTTGCTGGTAGGGTGGTAACTAGCCACGACCGAAGCCTCCAACCAGTTCACACTTAGACAAATTAGAAAATCCAATTTCCTAAATTCATCCTACCGGGGATCGAACCCGGGACC
Organism: Elymnias hypermnestra; assembly: GCA_015832385.1. Lineage (NCBI taxonomy): Eukaryota > Metazoa > Arthropoda > Insecta > Lepidoptera > Nymphalidae > Elymnias > Elymnias hypermnestra. Next base: position 5,234,472 of record JACTOM010000033.1, on the reverse strand, counting down.
TCCGCTAGCAAAGCGAATACTCGCACCACTGCGCCAGCGAGGCCGTCGAATATATAGATATATATAGGTGATAAGAGGTGACATTTTCTGGTAAAAAATGCCATGATTCAATACTTTACTACAGTTTGTTCGCGTTAAGAATGCAGTGAGTTATGTTTGTTTATCAAATCGTGAATGGTCCCTTGTAATTTGAAAAGATTTGATTTTGATTAAGAGGCGGGACTAGACGGGCCAACAATGATGACTTACTCTTATCGCGAATAAACGGTAATATTTGCTTTAAGTATGTTATATTTTTTTTACATTTTCATTCTTTAATACATTTTCTGTTTCCCTTTTTTCCAACACATTACTTTATTGAATAGATACGTCAATATTTAATTTATAATTGCTACATATTTGAAGTATATTTTATTCTAATCTAAGTATAAATATATATATTATGTTCGTCTGCAGACATGAGGAATTCAAAAACCAATATTGAGTTTTCATGCATTTAGCGTGGTGGGTCTATGCTCTAGAAACTCTCTCTCCTGTGAATGAGGAGGCCTGTGCTAAATAATAGGATATTAATAGGATGTTAAATAGCTGCTTCTTACTTACTATTTGACGTTATTGTATTTGAAATGTTAAAGAAATTATAAAAAAGAAATAAGACTTGCACATTTGAATGGCATTAAAGCTACTTGATTATAACTATTACGTAATAACTTAAGTATTAAAATCTAATATATGTAGTTGGGTTGTTATATAAATTGCGGGTAAATAAACATTACCTGGTGTTAATTTATTACCTAAAACGCCTGAGGTTCCGGTTTTCTACGTCTTTTTATTTATTACTGACAGATTTGCGCTTCACTGTAATCATACCTGGTAGTTAGTGATGATATGATCTAAGATGGAAACGCGCTATTCTGGTAGGTACGGTAGGTAAATAATGTTACGAATTTAAAATGTATTAGTTAGATATATATTCCTTGTAAAGTAAAATCTTGATTAGATTATAAATTTAAGTGCGTATCTAATAATTTTAGTTATGTATTTTTAATTTATTACATATATTGTATTTATTAGTCTATTTATGAGACAATATATAGGTTAATATAGTTATTTGTGTATAATGTGTATAAGGATGTAGCTATTTGTATGTATGTATATGAAAATACACCACCCACTATGTTCTGCTAAAACTACTCCTGTACTCCTTGTTTTCTTTTATAACATTGTGGTGTACAAAAAAGTAATAAAATGATAATTTGAAAGGCAGTAATTAAAAACTAAGTAAAATAAAACTAATTCTATAGCCCGACTTAGTATACTATCCAATACCACGGATTAACATTGGAAACTTGATTGATTTTTGTTTATTTATCTGTAATATAGTTTTTATGTTAAATAATAATAAACTTTCGACTATGGTTACAAAAATGAAAATATTAATAAATTCACACAAGCAATGAAACATAGCAACATTATATTGCAATTTCACACAGGTGTTTCAATTAATGACGTAGTATTTGTAATGTCTATCAAGCTCGATTATGAGGTTACTATAGTCAATAACTGAAACAATTGGGATCTACCACTATTAAATTCACTAGTAAATATTGCAATGCAGCAACAAACATAAGCTCATTGCAATTTGATTACAGACAGTCAGATATCCTGCTACAAATCGCACCCTTACTGTAAGTCGTTGAAGAGTTCCATTGATCATCATATTTAAATACGACAATCACTTGGCTATACCCACGTAGCAGTAGATGATTCAAATATTCGTATAGGCTATAAAAGATATATCGTTAATTTGCTCCTAACAATTGAAGAGTTCCGTACCTTTGTCATGGATCCCATGACAATCATTATAAAACAACCATTGAAGCCCACCCTTTCCAATAAAAAAACGAATCATTGAAATTAATTGGTGTGAGTTTGAGTTATTTGTCTTAAATTTGCATTAAGCGCACATGCTTAATGCAAATTTAAGACTTACACGGTTTTCTCATGGATGCCATCATCAGAACTGGACTAAAAAAAGTTGAAACCTACGAAATGCACCACTTTCCATATAATAAAAGAATCAACAAGATCAGTTTACCAAGTCGGAAGAAATGAGATAACAAACATAAAAAAAACGCTGCAAATCTTCGTGACGCTAATCACGCCTTTACCCTCATGCGCATAAAGAAATTTCACTTCAATAACTAGAAATTGAAGTCTAACTGTTCGTTTAATACCTTCGAGATATATAAAATGCTGCCTTTATCTCTTTTTACAGGCTGGAGTAAGGATGAATACATCAAAAGGGGCCTCGTTTAATCGCTGCGAAACCGCAACCCCTAGGGGGACACCTGTCTGTACATTCAGCAATTCTAAATAGACTAGATAAAAAACGATTTAAACTGTATAAATTAATAAAAAAGAGTTCTGTCTTTCTTTTTTTATATTGTATTTTTGATGACCTCGCTGGCGCAGTGTTGGAAATACTCGCTTTGTTAGCAGAAGTCCCTGACTCAATCTTATGTAATTTTCTAATTTGTCTGAGTCTGGAAGGCTTCGGTCGTATCTAGTTACTACCCTACCAGCAAATATTTAAAAAGGGATATAGCATTAATGTCTCAATGGGCATTGGCCTCCTCACTCATCCACCACGTTGCTCCACTGCGGATTAGCAGGCATAGTACACAAGTGCACTCTCTATTCCTTCACTCTCATAATCTGATGTGACGTGGATCTCTCCAACATCCCAACTTCGAGCAAATATTGAGAAAATCTTAATAGAGAACTCAATATCGATTTTTGAATTGGGCCGAGTCGGGACTCGAATCCAGGACCTTATGTCTGTAGTCGAACATACTAACCACTAGACCAATGAGGCAGTTAGCAAAGAAGTGCCATTAAGCAAATAGATTTGTGTTCCGGTACGATGCTGAGTAGAAAATATAAGAGGTAAGTCGCCTCTTACCTAACTGACGCGCTTAAATCTAAGATTTTATCACTTTCCATCAGGTGAGAACACAGTCAATCGCTAACCTGCCAGCAATTAAAAAAGAAATTCTGTTATATAATTTTATTTTCAATTCATCTTTTTAATTAATATGTCGTAACTTTTTCTAAGCGAATTTGACAGAGTAAAGTAATAGAACCAATGTATACTTATAATTTTTCCCGTGCCATAATAGACTACAAGCCCACGGAAAAAAATAACCAGTGAAATGAACCAACGTGACTAACGCTTAGAAGGCTCTTACTATATCATAAAATCACTTTGAGTCGTTATTTCTGAGCGGTACAGGCGAGTACACGAGTAAAAATTTTCTTTTTTATCCTAATGTTTTTATTTGTTACCATTTAATATGTACGGCTATGAGGTACATTGGTAATATTTAATAACATTATATCAAAAAAAAAGTTGCCCTACATAAATTTATGGTCTTACAGCAGTAATAACTCGGTAAATCCTGGAATGTAGATAATTGCTGTAAGATCATAAATTTATAGACGGCAACGTTTTTATGATATAATGATATTAAATATTAGCGTTGTACCTTATAGCCTTACGTTATAAATGGTAACAAATAATGATATAGTAACAGCCTTCTAAGCGTTATTCACGTTGGTTCATTTCACTGGTTAATTTTTTCCATGGGCTTGTAGTCTATATGAAGTTTCTCTTCAAAAATGTTTACTGTTATTTTTTAAACTACTTTTACATTGTAGGGTGTTAAGTAAATGCTAAGTCATTCTGTATCGCAATTATAATTAAACAAAACTGCCTCATTGGTCTCGTGGTCAGCTTGTTTGGCTACAGACATGATGTCCTGGGTTAGACTCCCAGGTCAGAGTCAAAAATCAATATTGAGTTTTCTATTAAGATTTTCTCAATATTTGCTCCAAGTTGGGAAGTTGGCGGTGTGATCCATCCCCGTGCCTCAGAGAGCACGCTAAGCCGTCGGTCCTGCGCCTGATCTCTCTCCGGTCGTATCGGATTCCCGTCACATCACGGACTATGAGAGTGAAGGAATAGAGAGTGCACTTGTGTACTATGCCTGCCAATCCGCAATGAAGCAGCGTGGTAAGTCTATGCTCTAAAAACCCTCGCTCCTCTGAGTGAGGAGGCCTGTACCCAGCAGTGGGACGTTAATGGGCTGCTACTTACATACTTACTTGATTTTCCTGCGCCATTTATTGAAGGCTTACTTAAAAGTTTAAAAAGTAGAAATTAACTTTCATTTTTTTTTATTTAATGAAGGTATATTTCAGTTTTATTTTGGCAATAACAGGAAAAAAGGCATATTTCATATATAATGTTCATGTAGTTGTTTTCGTATCGTACACTAGTTTTTACGAGTCTTTTATCTCGTTTTATCTCGCAGATACCTTTGCTTTGAGGCGCCGTGAATACATCAAAGAGGCCGCATTTAATCGCTGTAAAACCACAGGTCCCGAGGGAACTACGGATATATCGAGAGAGTGGTTTTAACTTTGGCACAATGTTATCATGAAACGAACTTTTTATTTACAAGTATGCTGTAACAATTCGTTAGGCATTGACTTATCTAACTTTAAGGGGTTATATAATAAACTAGCTGAACACGCGACTTCGTCTGCATGGAATCTTTTTTGGGTAGCATTTTCATTGATTTAGGCAAATTGTTTAACAAATAAGAAACATACAACCCCTCTGGCGGGTAGAATTTCGTAAAATCTGTTCCTAGCTGATCTCTACTCGGCAAAAGGAATATTCCTACCAAATTTCAAGTCACTACGCCTAATGGTTCCAGAGATATCGTGATGAGTCAATAGATACATATATATATATATATATATATATATATATATATATATATTTCAGCTATTTTCACAGCAATATGTCATACGGTATTCCACTTTGGGGTAATGCTGCTGATATAGATGCCATATTTGTGCTGCAGAAAAGGGCCGTTTGTGCGATTTACAATATGGGTCCAAGAGAGTCGCTAACATTCAAGGCAGTTAACATAATGACAGTTCACTGCGTATATATATTAGAAAATTTGTTGTATGTACATAAAAACATTGACTCTTTTAATAAAAAGAGTGAATGTACATCATATAACTTACGAAACCAAAACAAACTTGTTATAAATTCTAGTAGGCTGCATAAGATTAACAACTCATTTAAGGGTAACTGTATACGTTTCTATAATAAACTCCCACAAGACGTTCTAAA
>JACTOM010000033.1:5204199-5225968 GCA_015832385.1 Elymnias hypermnestra | reverse complement strand
CCCCCCCCCCCCCCCCCCCGCCATTGTGTAACATAAGCATAAGTGATGTTGTAATTTTTTGGTGAACAATAAAAGTAATCTATCTATCTATCTATAATATACCAGATATAATAATCGTAATGGTGTGAATAAAGGCCAGTTAAGGATTTTACATTACTTTATTATACTAATAAGCGCCAGAGAGAGTGCACGTGTATGTCTGTGTTTGTGAATGGTATGTGCGCTTGAGTATGCGCGTGTGTGTATGTGTGCGTGCCTGCGTGCGTGTATGCGTGCGTACTACTACCTATTCTCAATTTCAATTCATATAATTTTTATCTATATGTAATTTTAAAGCTTACATTCTTGTACTGGAAGATATGCGACAAATTATGGACTTATTAGAATAATTGGTGTTCGTGTGAGAAGTAAAGAAGAGAGGCCATTGGTGCGTGAAAGCGATGAATGTTTGTTGTTAATTTAATGCTGTCAAACTGGTCATTTTATTTTATTATATTTTGGTCAACCAACAGCAGGCACATAAAATACATTCAATTTATAAAGAAATAGAACTAAGATACATTTAAATATGTTAACTATACCAAATATGTTAACCAACTAATAAAATGTTATCACACCTTATTATTATACATGAAGTCCGATAAAATTAAATTATATATAATTTCATAGAATGTTGATGATAGTATTAAAAATGTAATAATAATAATTAAAGGAAAGAAGTTCAAATACATAATAAAAAAAATGATAACTACAGTACTTTAGCCAAAATACATTATATGAAACATCCTAAGTTTAAATTCAGACAAACTATTATAAATAATATTTATCACTAATGCTTGTTTCACGCCGTTGACACCGACTCCAAATATAACAATACATAGAACTCTATAAAAGAATACGCAATTATTTCTTACTTTTTAGAGCATATTAATATATATGTAAGTCTGTTTTGACGGCAGTTCTTTTTTTGTTATAATTTCTATTTATTGTTTTATTTTTAGTGAATCTGAAGTAAACTAACAAAAAAATTTGTCTCAACATATGTACACCTAAAACGCGTTTCTCATATGAGATAACACCTTTTAAATGAAACAACTTTACAAAGTTATATTTATATTAATATCGCCACACCCGGGATCGAACTCGAAACCCTTATACCACCGCTTCAAACATAATTTACCTTTTAAATATTGCAATGCAGCAACAAACGTAACGTCATTGGCATTTGATTACAGACAGTTATAGATTTTGCCAAAAATCACACTCTTACTGTAAGCCGTTGAGGAGTTCCATTGATCTTCATATTTAACTACGATTAGCACTTGACGATACCAAAGTTACGGTAGGCAACTCAAATATCTGGATAGCTTATAAAAGATTCCACCGAGTATCGTTGATTTGCTCCTAAGAATTGAAGAGTTCCGTCACTTTGCCATGGATTCCATCATCAGAACCACCACTTGAATTAAACTATCACAAAACACCACTTGAAGTATATCCTTTCTAATAAAAAAGAATTATTTAAATCGGTTGGCGTGATCTTGTTTTATTCGTCCATTCGTCGCACACATGCTTACGCGAATTTAAGACAACCGGTTTTCTCACGGATGCCATCATCAGAACTGGTTTTTTTAAAAAAAGGACCCTATAACGATCACCATCTTTCATTAAAAAAATCATCAAGATCGGTACACCCAGTCGGGTGATATGAGGTAACAAACATAAAAAAAAATACAGACGAATTGATAACCTCCTTCATTTTTTTGAAGTCGGTTATAAAGTTGCATGACAGCATCAATGTAGAAACAACATTTCTAAAACTAGTCTTCTTCTTTCAAGAGACGTTTATGTACCAAACTGGGAATAATTTGAGTTCATAACTACTTTGAGATGTGTGCGGAAATTGAGATGTTTGAGAAATCATCCGGATCAGGGCGCGAAGGAACCCTCGTAACTTTAGATTTTAAGCCGATCTTGAGTACCATCATCAGATGTATATTAGAATCAGAGTGTGGAAAAAAATATAATTTGACGATTCAAAAGTGCTGTAATATGCCTACTTGAATAAAGATATTTTTGATTTGATTTGATTTATACGATTTCAGATATTTAACAGATGGGTGCCTAATACTCATGCAATATTCAAACGTACTGCGGACAAGGGCACAATATAAAAGTTTTAGACATTTTACCTATATATATTAACATTAATATATAATAGCAAATATATGTTTAATAATAGGTATACGAGAATGGTCCCACATCGGGTGCCAAAATATCTAAGCAGCACAAATTGACAGCGCCATCTCGCGTCGCCGTCTTATTGTGCAACACAGCAACAGTACGTGACCAGACTTCGTGAATGGCGGACGTGCACGTTTATTGTAAAGTATTTTCTGTCAGCTTTCCAAGGTGCTAAATCTATTTTTACAAGCCAATAAAATCGTTCATTGGATAGAATATTCAGTGAATCTATTTCTGTTTTTCATGTGACTACATTTTATTCCAATTTTGAGATGTTTTTATTAAATTGAAGGTTTTATAAAATTATTTCCTATTTTTATTTATTTATTAATTTAAAAATTTTCATAAGAAATGTACTTGAGAGCGTTGAGAAGTAGAGTGGATTGAAATAGAATGATAAAGTAAGAAATAGTGTAATAATTGAAAGTTGTAAAAGAAGATGTCGTGACTAAAATTGAGAAAGGTATGCTTAGATGGTTTGGGCACGTAGAGAGAATGAATGAAAGGAGACTGACAAAAAGGATTTATGAGTCAAGAGTGAATGTGAAAATTGGAAGAGGAAGACCAAGACGAACGTTCTTGGACCAAATCCAGGACATTTTAAATAAGATCCAGGTCAAGAATACTCTAAACCGACGAACTTGCATGAAAGGAGCGTGGCAAGTGGAAAGACGTGGTTTGGCCTACCCCGATGGGAATGGGAATACCCTTATGTATGTATGTATATTTTATTAAACAAATGTAAAAATTAAAAACTAGTGTGCTTTAGAACACACGGCTGAAGTAAAACACATTGATTTAAACTTAAATTTTCGTGGTTTAACGACATATTGAAATATGTTTTAACAAATACATACCACGAGTTACTTCGTGACCACTATATTTGCAACTGAGTATACATCTGTAATATAATACATGCATACATTAATTTCCTTACTGATTTTTAATTTATTCGCCCCATCACACTTTTCGCAACGCACATTCCCCAGCTTACTTCCAAAGCGTGCGTAAAGAAATTTTACTTCAAAAAATTTGTAGACAGGTTATTCATGTTCGTGAATCAAATGCATTTCTATATTGCATACTTTTTGTAAAACTATTCCGGGTTAGTAGCAATGATAAATTTAGGAAACTGTATTTTATAACTTGTCTAGTTGTCATCTGGTGCGAGGACCACTATAATATTCAGAAGCAAATCATTTGTTTTAGGATGTCGATTAGAAAATTAAGAAATAAATTATTAATTGTGCGCTTCTATCCTCGATATTTTAATTACAGTCAAATGGTAACCTGTCAGAGAGAAAAGGTTTTAAAGTTTTTTAAGTATTGACACTTTTAAGAAACAAGTGATTGTAGCTCATGTAAGATAAGAAATCTTTGCCATAATAAACTCCACGAAGACGTTTTTAAAGATGGATTTCTTGAGTTATCTTAAAACTTAATAAGTTTAATTTTTTTATCAAAAGAAAACTACATACATACATAGCATCACGCCTCATTCCCGTAGGGGTAGGCAGAGACCACGTCCTTCTACTTGCCACGATCATTGCATATCTCCTTCGCTTCTTTCAGTCTCATTAAACTTTTCATACAAGTTGTACAAGGTGCACACTATTTCTTACTCTGTCACTCAGTTTTAATCCAAACATACTTCTCAACGCTCTCATCTCTACCGCATTTATTTTATTTATGTGATTCTTAATTAGAATGAAAGAAGCGAAGGAGATATGCAAGTATCGTGGCAAGCGGAAGGATGTTGTCTCTGCCTGCCCCTATGGGAATGAGGCGTGATGCTATGTATCTATGTATGTATTCTTCTGCCATACCCAACTTTCAGTACCGTACATAAGTGTTGGCACCATCATTCTTCCATGCTCAGCCAGTCTAGCCCTTTGAGACACCATCTGGCTATTCATAAAGGCGTACAGAGCACCATTTACCATATTCCCTGCATTTACTCTCCTTTCAATATCACTTTAAATTTAGATCCCAAGTATACAAATTCTCTCACCTCTTCCACTTGTTCCCCATCTATCAAAATATTGCCAGTCATTATAGATTCATCTCTTTCAAAAAGCATAACTTTCGTTTTGTTTACTTTCACTTTCATTACTTTCCCTTTCAAAGCTTCATTCATAATATTTACCATCTCCTGTAGCTCATTAGCGTATGACGGATTGCTTGATCATCAGCGTAGAGTAAACATCTGATGAGTAATTTATTCATTCTTAACCTATACATACTTTAAAGAAAACTAATTGAGAAATTTTTCTGTAATTTGAAAGACCACTTAGAAGACATAAAAGTTGAGACTGAATAAATTATCTAACGAAAATAGATTAAATTAACAATATATATTGTAATGATGATGAGAAAAAGGGACACCCAACTGAGTTTGTTGTGGACTCTTCTCAAAACAGGGCGCGATGGAACCCTCGTAATTTTAGATTCTATGTCTTTCATATCATCATCAGTCGTATATTAAATTAAAATATGAAAAAAATGTATCTGACGACTCGAAAGGTGCTGTAAAAACCTACTTGAATAAAGAATTTTTCTCTCTCTTTACAATGAAGCAAATATCCATTGATTTGTCTCAAAAAATTCTGTTTTTTTTAATATCCAACAGAAAACACTTATTGGAAAACCCTACAGATGATCTAAGGTCTTAACACTATGAATTGTACATCATCAGTCGTACATTGAATTAATATATAGAAACAACTGTATTTAACGTTTCGAAGATACTGTAAACACTACTTTAATAAAGGATTTTCCCGTCTCTTTAAAACGAAACAAATATACATTAATATCTCTGAAGATATAGTCGGTTTTTTAATATCAAAGAGAAAAACTCTTATTGGAAAACCCCACAGATGACGTAAGTTTGTAACACAATGCATTGTACAAGACAGTATTCTTGAAGATGATCTCTTATTCTTAAAGATTCTTACACGCATGCGTAAAAGAAGCTCCGCCTTATCCGAGTGAGATGAACACTGATTTCGTGTTTCAACTGATAACTTGCATTTCAATTATAAAAACAATATAATATTGTTAACATTTTCCACTGTTAATATACTGCCTTTTGATTTAATCCACGCAAATTAAAGTACACTTTTTCTAACTTGTAAAAGACGACACTCGATGTTGGTACGGGCTTTATCAATTATTATATTAAACTTAATTGTACTATTTCTCAAAAGCTCACGTAAAAGGATTCTTTGTATTTAAAAAAATCGTGATATATGGCTTAGAATTTGAAATTATCTAAACTTCGTCATGAAAGATGAAAATTTTCGTAACAGGTTATACTTTAATTCACATCCTTCAATAACTGCAAGTATTTGTCAATAATATACGCTTAAGATAATGAGAATTAAATCTTATATTTACTATAATAAAAGAGGATAAATTGAATATAATATAATTGCCCTAAAGCGTATTTTATTCCCCTGATCTCTCTCCGGTCGCGTCTGATTGTCGTCTCATCGGATTATGAGAGTAAATGGTGGGTCTATGCTCAAAAAACTTCTCTCATATAAGTGGTTATTAATGGGCTAGAACTTTAGTGTGTACATATAATATTTGCCTGTTCTTGTAAAATAGTGACAGAATGCAAAAAAGCTAAACAAAACCAAAGATATTGTGATGCTTTAACGACTTTTTTATCGATTCCAATATGAATTTTCGACACAAGAAATTGTAACAATTTGGATTCAGCTTCGTTCTTAAATATTTTGTGAAAAAATTTGGAATTAATTGAAATCAGCAATATGTTTTCATTATTAGTTAACTTAACATAATATTACCATCAAAACGAACGTTATTTAATAAACATTGTAATACAATATCAGCTGTTCCCATAACAACCGTCTGGATAAGATTGAGATTTGAGTACATATAAAAATAATCATCAAAATCTAACCAGATATTTAAAGAGTAGGCGCTTAGTACCATACACAGAGGTATAAGTAAATCCTTTAATAATAAAGTAGTAAAAGTTGTTTGAGATACTTTATAAACTCGATGCAAGCCAGTGTTTCAAACGCTATCATAATGTTCACGCAAAATTAATTAATTTAGCCAACAAGCTGCACACTATGTTAATTAATACCCCATTCATTAGCTTCGCAGCATCCTTTGAGCTATTTTTCCACTATTTTTCATACAATAAATCCATTACAGTTTGCGAAAGTTGCTTTTTTAATTAAAGATATTCACTGAAAACCCGCCCCTGGAGCCTTAACTCACTGAGACGTGGTTGGCTTATTTTTTTTCGACACTCATTCCCGCCTCTGCGAACCTCCCAAACAAACAGTTGAGTACTTTAAAAACAAATTTATTGCTAACCCAAAATAAACTCTATTGCTTAGTATTAAGGTTAATTAAACTTTGTAAGTCAATGGTACTTAAATCGTTTTGGTATTGAAAGGTCTTAGTTCATTTCGTGAAAGCAGGCACAGAATGTCGTGAAATTCAGTCAGTTGACCGCGATCTTTCGCGAGAGGTGACGTCTTTTAGGAGCTTATTCGCTCCCGGTGCAAATATTCGCGAAAAAGTTTTCGTTTTATTTAAAAAACTTAATAAATTTCATATGTTTAAATAAACTTTATATAGTGTTCCGTATGTCTATCTGACGGTGTGTGGAAATAATTTAACTGGTAAGTGATTTAACAAAATATATCAAATGATAATATAAATTTTGAATTTCGAACGAAAGAATTTAGAAGCCTTAACCGGCGGTAAATTTAACCAATTTACAGTGCGTTCAAAATAATATTACAAATTACTTGTTATTTTTTTTTATATTTTTGAACATTGAACTATTATGAAAATTATACAAAATTTAAAAATATAACACAGATTAGTTTGCGCAAAATAGTATCATAAATATTGCGTTCAAAATTATATAACAGATTGAATTTTAATTTTCAAAATTATTCAAAGTGAATCTGTATTATATTTTTAAACTTTTAATTACTATTACAAATAGATTAATTTTATCACGCGTTCAAATTAGTATCACAACTATAACGTTCAAAATTATATCATAGATTAATTTTGTTTTGTCAAACTTATTCAAACTTTATTATATTTTTGAACTTTAAATTATTACGAAAATTAAACAAAATTTAAAAATACAGATTAATTTGATAACGTGTTCAAAATAACATCGCAAATATTGCGTTCAAAATTATTTAACAATTTTTTTTTGTTTGATCAAAATTATGAACTTTCAATTATTATGAAAATATTTAACACAGATTAAAATGACCTCGCGTTCAAAATTATATAATCGATTTTCTATTCAAAGTGAACTAGAAATTATTATGAAAGTTATTCCAAAATATAATACAGTTTATTATATAACACACGTTCAAAGTATTATCACAAATATTGCGTCCAATATTATATTATACATTAATATATGAGGTTTTTGTTGTCATCGAATCTTATAGAGACGCTCTTATCTTTACTGTTCGTGACCTCTACATGTTGTTATTAAGATAATTGCAAAAGATTACTATATAATAGTAATAATAATAGATCAAATATCATAGATTTAGAACGTTATTTTATATAACAATAAATAATTTCTATAAAATCATGCATTCAAACTTATAACTTAAGACTTGTTCGATGTTTCTATTACATTTCGTGAGAGTTGAAAATTTCTTTGGCGATCACTATACAATAAAGAAGTTCATAAACCTAGCAAAATATTTAACGAAGGAAATTCGAAGACATTTGAAGAATCTAATCTAATTACGATTCTAAGTCTTTATAACTTATATAATGTAACTACAACTACAAAACGACAATGAAACTTTATAAATTAAATTTTGCCACATAAGAAAAATTGGCTAAATAAAAAAAGACATAAGGAAATTAATTAGTATGCCAAATTTGTTATCGCATTTATACAGAAAATAAAATTCGTCATACGATGTTTTCCTATAAATAAGTTGAATTCAAAGTCAAGAATATATATTTTTATTTCAATATAATATTGTTTAGATTTAGAATGAAGCCTCTCTAATGTAATTTATCATTTCTTTTTAAAGTTGTTTCTAATAAGGTAATAATAAAGTGCATTATATTAGATAATACAATTAGCAATTAATTTAAAGCTTTACGTATAACTTAAATGAGAAAAGCTTATTGAAAAATCGTATTATTCTTACAAGAATTACTTAGACGATGAAAAATAATGAAATGATTTAACTTTTAATACGTTTAGCTTAAACATTAAAAAAATGTCAATTTTAGAAACTTTACACATACATGTTAGCTGTTCTTGGCGGCGTAGTACATGATTCCGTAGAGATATGGGTAAATTCGTTATTTATCAGATTGAATTGTCTACCTAAACTATTCACGAATTTACCTGAAGATACAAAAAAAATTCCAACAATATCAGTCGAAAAGTTTAGGATATCAGTGACATAAACACGCACATAAGAATATATATATTGATAACTTAAATAGCTTAATTTATTACAAAGTAAAATCGCTAATGAAAATTGCATACAGAGTTGCTGCAATTTTCCACAAAAGAATAGAAAAATATGACTTTCTATTTTAATATTTGTCGCAGCTAATTTCAAAGTTATTAAATATAAACTGTAGAGCTTTTTGATATAAAATCCTAGAGTTCCTTTATAATATACGTTTTATTAACCCCGTATGACCTTATTGTCTACTTTTGCATAAACAGGTCATTTCGTATTTAGTTGTATTAAAGCTTATAGGCCAGTAGACTTCGTACTGTGTTTTTGAGAGAAAAATCGTGGTTGGCTTCAGTTCAAGACGCAAAAGCTTTTCATCATGAAAATTCTCGATAGAGTCTCTCTCGTGTCGATTTGGTTGAGTGGCAAAATTGTTTAACGAACTGAAAACTTTTTATTGAAATGTAAAGAATATTATATTACAAACTCTGAAAAACAATTGTCCTATAAAATGGACTGGTATAATGAAGTTTAAACTTGGGGGAGTGTTGGACTTGTTGGCTGTACCAGGATACCCACTAGAACCCAGCGGGACCATCTTTATCCAGTTGTTAGAGGCCAAATGTCCGCTAGCGCATTCAGCTCTGGCGCCATGGATGAATCCCTTAAGGGTTTAGTTGGGAGAACGCAGGTGAGCAAAATGCGTCACCTGGCGCTCCCTTTTTCCGGCGAGAATGTAATGCAGATGTTCAGTAAGTTAGCTACCTCTATCATGAAAATTTACTAAGAAAACTCAAGCGTGTCGTCGAACGGAAGCCACTCATTTTAGCTAGTGATTAATCACTCAAAAACTAGAAGTTATACAAATACTTTGCTTTATATCTAACGTGCCAAAATTATATGTATACATTACATTTACATAAATCAGAAAGCATAAATACGTGTCTTATTAATACAGCATAAGAAAATGAGTATATAAATTAGAAAAAAAGCTAAAAAATGTATTCCACAACTATACGTATTTACTACAATACAGTATCTACTAGTTACCGATCTCGTGGCAGTGAAAAGTCATGTGAATAAAATCTCTTAAAGGGAATGTCCGATTTTATTAATACAAAAAGTATTTTACAGGCATTAAAACGGTCTTTAATCACTAATATTATTTAATAGGATTAATACAGTGGTATGAAATATATGGGTCGATTATTGACGGCACTTTTATTAACTTTTAAAATGTAAAAAAGTAGTAATAGTGCCATAACTACAGCAGTTGGACATATATTATGGTGGACTTTTTTGTAGATATTAATACGTTCTATAAGACTGTAGAACATTTTTTTTCTATTATTAATAGTTTTTGCTCGAGATGACAGATTTTTTGTTACAAATTTTTTCACACCTTGGGTTACATTAACGCATTTTTATAAGGGATCCCTATTTTTTTTTTTTTGAGAAAGTAATATAATCATGTCACTCAGTAAAAATTCAGCTATTTAATAGTGAAAAACTTTTTGAAAACGATTCAGTAGTTTTTGTGTGAAAAAATTACAAAAACAAATGTTTCTTTGTAATATTAGTTTAGATAGTGAGAAATTAATATATTACGGCATGTTAAAAAGAAGTTTAAACATTTCTCCAAAAGGAAAACTTACTGCAAGACAGCAAAATTTTTGCTTTGCATCGTATTTTTAAAGTTTCCTTAATCCAACATTTCTATAAAATCACGTCCACCTAATTGGTACAATTGCGAACTTGTTCAGACGACACTGTACACTGTCTCTGAAACTTTCGCAATGGCTTTACAAGTTATGAACTAAGACCGGTTCATTGCAACAATATTTTCTTTAAAAAATATTATTTTTGAAGTGATTATTATTAGCTGACATTGCGATATTTGAAACCACGAACCAGACTAACTCTCTGAGTCTACAATCAACTGGAAATGTTCTTGTTACTTTTACATATCAAACTCAAAATATACGTTTAAAAATCTGTTATGTCATATTACCAACTATGATTTAATAATGTGTCTCGGTCTGGGAGACTTCCGCTATGGTTAGTTACGACCTTACTAACATGCGATGATGCTAAAAGTTTTTTTACATCTCCGATTAAAGCGACATTTCCGTCTGGGGCTGTACTTATCACTCACCATTATGTGAGTTTATAGTCAAGTGCTAACCAGCAATAAAAACAAAAATAACTAGTTTTTATAGTATAGATTTAATATAGATATCTATTGGTGTAACAATATCTTTTGCTGAAGCTTCTTGAACGACAATAAAGTAAAAGATATAACAAGTAGTAAGCGTTTTTACATTTAAATGCGAGGCTATATTATCACTTATCATTACGTGAGATTACAGTCAATTGGTAACCACCAATAAGAATAAATTTACAGGGTTTTATACTATAGATTTAATATAGCTCTATTGGTGTAACAACAACGACAGTAAAGAAAAAGATATAACAAGTAGTAAGCGTTTTTACATTTAAGTCTGAGTCTATATTATCACTTACCATTATGTGAGATTACAGTGCAAGTACTAATCGGCAATAAGAACACATTAACAAGGTTGTATACTATAGATTTCATATAGATATCTCTTGCTGTAGCTCCTTTAACGACATTATAAAAAAGATTTTAAAAGTAGCTCGTTACATGTCTCCAGTCATAGGAGAGATGAATTTAAAATTGAAACCCACCACACTGCTCCATTTCGGGTAGGCAGGCTATACCAGAATATGCAGGCTTCCTCAGGATATTCTCCTTTATCGATAAACACTAAACCTAAAATGTGTGAGGAAGCCTGTGCCCAGCAGTGGGACCTTAATAGGCTGCTACTTACTTACTGGGTTTACATATTACTTACATGGCCAGCAAACATCTATCAAAGACTTTTTGTTTACCGGATAGGTTGGCTGGTAGATTAAACTTTTTAGTTTTATGCTTACTAACAATATTCACCTTCATCGAAAAATACAAGATATTAACCATTGTTTCTATTAAATAAAGACCACTAATTTTTTATACAGATTTTATTTCGTAACAAACGATATTACAATTCTTTAATTCCAAAGTCACAAAGGTTACTTTGTATATATGTGGTAGATAAGAATGGGCCTTCTGTTAGGTGTATTTCTGGAAGGTTCCCTATGTTAGTAAATTCTCTTCTTAATCCTTCAGACGTTTGTGGATCTGAAAATTAAAGAGTTATGTTTTTACATTTATTTAGTTTTGCAATTTGTTCTTTAGGTAGTAGAAATGAAGCATTATATTAGCGCACTAAATATTGTTATAAAGTTTGTGTCCTTTTGTTATAAAGTTTGTGTCTCTTCTATACTCTACGTATCCTAATTACGTAAAATAAAAATTGAAATAACAATAAAACACTGATTTCATAAGATTAAAATTAGTAAAAGAGTATAAGTAAAAATTAAATTATTATAAATAGCAGATTTCGACAATAAATAAATTAAATTGATAGAGTTGTAAGCTATAACATGGGTAAGAGTGCAAACCAGTCTTTATCGTGGCAACCGTGGAGTTAAAACCTATGACCTGTGTATAAGTGAAAACCTATCTTAATTGCTGTATACGATTGGAATTTCTTCTTTATCATGGCAACAATGGAGTTAAAACTTATGACCTGTGTATAAATGGAAATCTATCTTGATTGTTGTATATCTTTATTGCTGTAAATGAGTCCAAATCTTTCTTTATCGTGGCAACAGTGGAGATAAAACCTGTGACCTATGTATAAGGGGATACCTATCTTAATTGCTGTATACGAGTGCAATTTTTTCATTATCATGGCAACAGTGGAGTTAAAACTTATGACCTGTGTATAAATGGAAATCTATCTTCATTGTCGTATATCTTTATTGCTATAAATGAGTGCAAATCTTTCTTTATCATGGCAACAGTGGAGTTAAAACTTATGACCTGTGTATAAATGGAAATCTATCTTCATTGTTGTATATCTTTATTGCTGTAAATGAGTCCAAATCTTTCTTTATGGTAGCAACAGTGGAGATAAAACCTGTGACCTATGTATAAGTGGATACCTATCTTAATTGCTGTATACGAGCGCAACTTTATCTTTATCATGGCAACAGTGGAGTTAAAAGTTATGACCTATGTATAAATGGAAATCTATCTTAATTGTTGTTTAAATTTATTGCTGTAAATGAGTGCAAATCTTTCTTTATCATGGCAACAGTGGAGTTAAAAGTTAAGATCTGTGTATAAATGGAAATCTATCTTTATTGTTGTATATCTTTATCGCTGTATATGAGTGCAAACCTATCTGTATTACTGTATATTTGTTTCAGTAAACTTATTTTTTTTAGGGTTTATCTCCTGATGAATATAATCCTAAATTATTCATACATATGTCTGTCGTGTGCAAATTTGTCTATTTAGAGGTGTGTACATCGTAAACGTTTGTATCTATATATGAGAGGAAGTTTATTTCTTGATGTGTGAATCTAAATTGCCAACCCACTTTTCTTGCTATATTCCTCGATATCAATGTAAATCTATTTTTCTTCTTCTGTGCCTCTACATAAGCACTAACCTATCTTTTTTTCCGTGGTATCTAGATGAATGCAAACTTATCATAGCTCTATGTGCCGTGGATACTATGTTTAACCTTACATTTTTTTTTGCATACCAGTATATAAGTGCAAACCTATAATTTTTGCTTTGTCCCTCTAAATAAGTTCAAAATTATTTTTTCTGTGTAGTTTGTTACTTACCGGAGCTAGCAAATGCCTTTGGTCCAACAGTAATTGTTACATTAGGATCATCAAGTGTTGTGAACGTTTCACTGTTTTCTAACTGTAGATCATTAATACAAGGTATGATAGTAGTTGTAGTCAGCGTTCCTGGTGAAAAATAAATGTCAATCATTTTTCATATATCATATTGTAGGCTATATGATATTTGCTTAACTGTAATATCACCTGATGATAAGTAGTGATACAGTTTCAGAAGAATGTCCCTAATGCAATTTACCCTTTATGGTTTCCACACAGCATTGTATAGCAATTTTTTATTTAATCTCGTCTTTGCTGGTAGGCTATTAATACAAAATACCCTCGGCCAAAGCTTCCCATTAGTCACACAAGTTCCTAAATTTGACGTGGAGATTATGCCATAACGCCAGTTAACCTGTAGTGCAGCACCATGGCGAGTTTCAGCTGTAGACCCTCTCACATAAAAGTGAAGGCACTTACTTCATTCCCTGTATATGTCACAGTGCGAATGGTATTTAGTTAAGTTCCAATTCAATAATATTGCTAAGTAAGCGAAGTCTCAATTGAAATAGTGAAAAATATAATTAAATACTTACGGTATTGTATATATAACGAGTCTACATTAATCACAGGCTCTTGGTCACGGAGATAGTATTTGAAATATGTGTCTTTTGAATAGAGTGTCACGTCATTGAATCTAACGGTGATGATTAGTTTATCAGTTTCCTTATTGATGCTGAAAATGTAAACTAAGATATAAAATACTACTATAAAAATAGAACTAATATCTGTTTTCTTTCTCATTAGTTAATCATGGTAGCTCAGTCGGATTAGGATTTGACAGTGCGTTTAAATGATAACAGCAACTTTTCTTCAGGAGACGTTGGAGAGGATTAACGATAGCTTAATGTTTATGATTTTTCGCTCGTTCAATAACTCTTTTATTTTCAACTTAACGTGAAAAATGGTAATAAGTAAAGTTGTTTGGAATTAAAATTCCTACAATTTTAGTTATTATCAATTTTTCGCTAGGATTAATATTTATTGAATTATACGACTCCAAAGAGAAAGTGATTTTTTAATGATAATTTTGCTTATTTAAAATTGTTAGGAATTATATTTTTTACCATTTCCAATTTTTTTTCCTAGGATCAATATTTTTGAAGAAAAACTGCTGTTAACATATTAATGCAATGGGTATGTATATATTTTAGTCTTTAACGTTAATATATAATCTAATAATGTTTATCTAACAATCTTTCCTGACAGTGTCAGTTATGCAAAAAAATTGCTTAAACTAAAATACTTACTAAATGTCTTCCACGTTTCCATTTAACCCTGTATATATGATATCTGTTAATGTTAAACTCATGTTTAGTCTAGTAATGTATATTTTAGATTTATGTTTCAACGCGGGATCTGGTGCTGGTCCATAGCATTCCTTACAATGTGAGTTGTGTGACAGGAATTGCCTTATACACATAATATAAGAGGCAGCGCAAGGTCTTTCAATGGCATTACCCCATCCTGTAGGAAGAACAACATTAAATATTACGTTGGTTTCTACGAGTAATGAGTCATGTCACATTGTAACATTTTGACGGTTTAGAAAATTCGTTAAAAATTAAAAGTGCGTGCGTACAATGTACACATGGCAGAAGTGAAACTTCATTGGCAAACTAATTTTTAAGTCTTGCTTATGTCTATACAAATCACTGAAATATCTCCTCTAACCAGCGTCAAAAGATATATCGCTGGGGAAAACTAACCATATCTATACTAATATTATAAAGAGGAAACTATTCTTTTTGTATGTAAGTATAAATGTATATGTTTGTCACGTTTTCACACAAAGATTAATGGACGGATTTCAAAAATTTTTTCTCCATTAGAAAGCTCCAGTTTCACTGAGCGATATATGCTATATTACTTTCGCAAAAAAAAAAAGGAATCCCTAATAAAAATGCATTAATATCACCCAAGATGTGTAAAAAATTGTCCCAAAAATTTGTCATCGCATGCGCTGCGGAAACTATTGATGATTGAACAAAAATATGTTCCACAGTATTATAGAACTTATTAATATCCACAAAACGTCCTCAGACACCATATGTCCAACTGCTGTAGTTATGCCGCTTTAAATATATATATATACACAGGAGCGTAGGGTTCTCCGCTTTCGTCGTTAATGGGATCCATTATTTAATTTCTTATTCTGTGGGCGTTCGTGGGTAATCTTGGTGCAATCAAACACTTTGTTAAACTCGGATTATAATGTTCAATCACTTAATGTTCTCGATATCAATTTACACAAACTCATTAACAATATTAGCAAGGAACGCGACAGTTTCAATAGTCGACCACTCCGGCCGACCGCCGCTCGAGAACTGACGAGAGACGGGCCGGACTGCCACTTATTGTCTCTGCCCCCACCCTGATACACAGATGGCGCCAGCGTTCCACAGACTATTACACACGGACCAGCGATCCACAGACTTGCACTCCGACATATATACGAGTATATATATATATATATATATATGCATTTCGTTCGCCGTGTACCATTTTATTCATGTCATCATATATGCAGATGGACAGAAAAGATTTTATGTATTCCAGATTGACTGTTTTTATTCGTTAGCAAAGTTCTTCTGGAATGTTCAATATAAATATTTGTGGATAAAACCTGAGAAGCTTTTCTAAATACTTACGGTTTTCTATGATATAGGTGACATTGCCTGTTGGTGTGCCTGTAACACCCTGAGTCCCTGGGTATCCATCTGAAATGAAATATACGTCGTTATTATCTGCTATTTAACACGTCTAATGCTAAGCGATACAATCTAAAATGGGTTGTGGACGGAGTATTATTTACGTAAGTTTTGAATTACAACTATGGACTTTTAGTTATACGAGTACATCAGTGACGTCAATTAATATGGCTTATAACATTTATTTTCCATAAGGAAACTTAAGATAATAAATATTTACTGTACTTTTACTTCATTACTTTTGAGGGTACATTAGTGTAAATAATCTTGTTATTACTTATCAAAATCTTATTATCACTGTTGGGCATAGGCCTCCTCACCCATGGGAGAGAGGCTCTAAAATTTATTAATACAACCGAAATTAGTTAAAATAATTAGCTATAAATGATATTGAAGCTATTAAATTTCAATAAATAGGGTTGCATATCGATTCAAATTACCGATAATCTATCAAAGTTTTTACTGAGGATAAGTTAAGGCTTAACTGTTATCTCACTCGATGGTAAGTGATGAGACGTCTAAGATGGTAGCATGTTAACCTGGTAAGCGGTGATTTCCCTTTCATGGTTTCTACACAGTATTACACAGGACAGTAAATTATTTGCTTGGTAGATAGCCAGAGTTCACGATAATCAGAGATTTCCCAAGTCTGTATATATATAACTCTATATATATAACTCGAGATCTTTGAAATTAATTAAAGAAATTTACTGGGGCAGTCCAGGGAAGGTAAGAAAATATGTAAATAAATGCTTGGAATATAAATAGATTTTAATGTGCAATTGGGCGTTAAAATAAATATAGTAAATGTAGTAAAAACTTTTTTAAAAGCTTTCCCTTTGAAACCATTCCTACCAGTCAAACATTGGATGTTCGTCCCGTCGTTTAGAAATCAGTTAAAATTAGTTCACAAGTCAAATTTAATTTAAAAAAGAAGTTGTTCTTTCATTTATTTTGGTTTTGAATGTCAAATGTATTATGTTAGTCCCATCATTCAGAAAGCAAAATAATTTAAAAAAAACACTTTCGTTTTTGACATTTGACATTGACAACCAACAATTTCAGAACGCAACTATAATATTTTAGCGTCTTGGTATAACGGTTGCGTTTTTTGATTACGAATTCATTGGGTTGCGATTATCATCCAGCTTTTTGTTTTATTGATTCTGAGGCAGTACTAATTTTGCAAGATTGACTAGTTACATATAAAAACCTTGTTTATGCAATAAAAATAAAGATATGCGTAATTCAATTTCATATATAAGAGTAACACTTAGCTGAACTTGTCAGCAAAACTATGAAGGTCCGGATCAAATCCAGCCTTAAAAGGTTTTATTATGATATCGCTAGTGTTTATATCCGAAATAAATACCATGGATGTAAAGCCATCAGTTTTGCGGTTGATGTTTCTCCGATAATATTGAGCTATCGTTTTATCTGTTAGGTCTAACACCTACACTAATCTCTCTTAGATTTGCTGCTATAGTCGAAATTTGATAAAGCCCCTTAATGTTTAATTATTTATAACATTGCCCCACGTTTTCACCCGCTTTAATACCAATCTCGTGGCAGTGGAAAGTCTACTAAGTCGGACTATAGATTTATTTATGTTATCATAAAAGTTTTATTTCACGTGATTCTTAATGACTTCCTTTCAGTTTATTATATACACACATACATTTGTAATCTAATCAATATACAGATTTTACTTTACAACTAATATATATCTAAATAATACATTTTTAAATTCGTAACATCATTTACGTAGAATAAACCCACATTAGAAAATTCTTAAAATACTCTACAGGTATTGAAAGAATTTTTTAAATCGCTCCAGAAGTTTTCAGCTTTATTATAAATTGTTAAAGGTAAAATTACAAACACGCAAAACTTTGTTCTTAGAAGATATTTATTTATACAACATTTGACACTCTGGAGATCGTCTCGGAATACATTATTTTTTTTTGGATTGAAATTTTTTAATTCGTTATATCTTTTGAATGAACTGTCCGATTTTAATAATTTAAAAAGTATTTTACAGGTATTGAAACGGTCTCTATTAAAATATTATTTAATGGAATATGGATTAATAGAAGGGTATGAATAATATGGTTTGATTATTGCTGGCACTTTTATTTACTTTTAAAATGCAAAAAGTAGTTATAGTGGCATAATAACAGTAGTTAGTTATATGGCATGATGGACTTTTTTGTAGATATTAACACGTTCTATAATATTGTAGAACATTTTTTCGTCCTTTTATTGTGAATAATTTTTTCACACTTTGTGTTACATTAATGCATTTTTATTAGGGATCCATATTCTTTTAGAAAGTAATATAGCCTATGCCGTTCCGTGATAATGCAGCTTTCTAATGGTAAAAAAAAATTTGAAATCGATCCAATAGGCTACGTGTGAAAACGTTACAAACATACATACAAAAACACATACATGTTTGCTCTTTATAATATTAGTTTAGATTACGTGTTATGCCTTACAATAGGGAAGTTATAGCAAAATTTATGCCAACGTTAAAGGAATAAATTGTAAATTGCTTACAATTATATACGATATAGGTACCGTTGCCATTAGATTGGTCGAGTGCAGTCAATGATCCATCTGAAATTATAGGGACACTTCAATTTCAATTTAAAAGTATAAGACATAGATTTACTCTATTCCTGAAGTTATCAAGTATTATACAGTATACTTTCTATGAATGACAATTTGTATTAATTAATTTTAATTTATTTTAATTAAGATTATGTACTTCTTGACATATACTTTAATGTTATTTTAGTTTACCATATTAAATAATCTACTCCAGGCTTTAAAATGTATTTAAACTTTAGTCTATAGTTACGGATAGTTTCTGGTAATAACTCCTACTCTACAGTATTCTTAATGTATTCTGTATAATAAATAGAATTAAACTTACTATTTGGAAGGTAAGGTAGATTTAAAAGTGCTCCCAGTGATATAACTGCAAATTAAATGTATGTGATGAGTTGAAAGTAAATAATAGATGAAATCATTCATTTTTATATTTTAAAATGGTTTTATATCACCATTTAATATTAGAGGTTTAATGAGACAGGTTATTTTTAATTGAATTCTATCTATATATATATATAGATATTGTTTGTTTATAAGCGAATCGTTTGGAAAACCTTGCTTTGGTTCAATTAAATAAACTCTTTTTTATGTAAGCACTTTTAAAAATTTAATAGCCCTAGAAAAAAACAAAGTAATTTAATTAAAATTAAAGAAATTGCCTGCATCGAAATATATATTAATAATGATAACAATTACATTATTGAATAGTCTAAAAAGCGTACTATCTAGCGATATGAATATTTAATATTATTCCACGTTGTTCATTAATATTAAAAGAACAGTGGAAAAATGGAGAAAAGGTACGAAAATTTAAGCACAATAACTTTAGTACAATTTCCTTATCCTTAAGGTTGTCTGAAAGTAATCGCTGATTAGCGATAAGACCGCCTTTTTTGTACATTTGCTGTTTTATTACTCGTGCCTATGTTATACTTTGGCAGTTTTTCAATAAAGAATTTTAAAAAATAACGTGAAAGCTAATTAATGCAATGTCTTATGATATTTTTATTATTAATCGCAATGATTTCTAAAATTTAAATATAGCCTTTATTATTTAAATTTAAATTAGACAATGATCTATAATATGTATTATTTATTTATGAAATGAAACTTACGACCGCTTTGGACATTGCTGAATTGATTTGCAAATTCCCCTACTGCTCCGCCTGTGATAAAATGGACATATTTAATTTCAAGATCTGTTAGTAATGATGTCATCCTTAACGAATTTCGAAAAGTATTGCATGGTGTACATAGTTATACGCTGGAAGGAATTACTCATCTACAATACATGGAGAATGCCGCTACCTATCACTTCAACTTATAATACCTCAATACACACAAATAGTTACCGAATTTAGACAATAGCAGCCAATCTTAAAGAGAGAGAAAGAGATGTTTTCGGAAAATATTATACAGTTATAATACGATTTTTCTATCAACTTTCTTTTGACAAAGACTTTGAATTTATAAATTGACATCTCTAGAACGTGTTGTGGGAGTTTATTATAGAAACGTATACAGTTACCCTTAAATGAGTTGTTAATCTTATGCAGCCTACTAGAATTTATAACAAGTTTGTTTTGGTTTCGTAAGTTATATGATGTACATTCACTCTTTTTATTAAAAGAGTCAATGTTTTTGTGTACGTACAACAAGTTTTCTAATATATATACGCAGTGAACTGTCATTATGTTAACTGCCTTGAATTTGTTTCTTAGCGACTCTTTTGGACCCATATTGTTAATCGAAAAAACGGCCCTTTTCTGCAGTACAAATATTAAATCTATATCAGCATCATTACCCCAAAGTAGAATACCGTATGTCAATGCTGTGAAATTAGCTGAAATATGCCAATCTGGCAGTATCAACATCTGTCAGACGACGTATTCCTTTAAGAGCGTAAACCGTTAAAAGAATTCGATAGACCACTTATATAGGATCCCCATCATTTCCATATGAAACTGTTGGGGTGTTTACACCATCTAGTCTCGCAAAGCATATAAAGCCTCCGGCCAAGAGCCTAGTCTGTGCCCAACAAGAAATTAATATATTGTTATCAATTGCTTTAATATTACATACATCCTAGTAGATTATTTTAGATAAGCAGGTGATTGTTACATAAAGGCAAATAAGTCCTCCACAAGCCTAGGAGACAGGGTTTATGGAGCATAGACCCACCACACTGCGGCTTGACGAGCTACAAATATCCCATTATTGTTCCATCAATTAAAATAATTGTTCGAATGATTTTATAAAACACTTTCTATTAGAATAAATTAATATTCTTTTATTGAATCAATAGCTATCCGAACTTCTACTAAAATCTGACAACCTATTATTTAAATGTATATTTTATTGAATTTTCGATTTCTTTATGCCTCAAAATGAGGCGTTCTCATTACAATACAGCTTAGTGTAAGCTAAAATAGAAAGAAAGGAAAAATAAAAACGCTCATTAAAAATAACAAAAGAAAAAAATTAAATGAATATACAAATACTTGAAAACTAGACACAATAGAAAAAAAGTTCTGCTTCAATATATCAATTGGTATAAGGTCGAAAAATAAGAAAAATCTTATATTATATACACGTTAATATCTCTCAAAAAAAAAAGAATTCAAAATACCCGACAGAGTTTGTTATGGGTTCTTCTCAATTCAGGGCGCGAAGGAAATTTTAGATTTTAAGCCGTTCTTCAATACCATCATCAGACATAAATTAGAATTAGTGTGTGGAAAAAAATATATATTCGACGATTCAAAGGTGCTGTTATAGGCCTATTTGAATAAAGATATTTTGATTTGATTTGAAAGACAATAACTGGTTTGTGACCTTTATAGATCCCTTAAAACTTAGCGAAGTCTTTATTCAAGTAGGCATATTACAGCACTTTTGAATCGTCAAATTATATTTTTTTTT
>JACTOM010000033.1:5152971-5203881 GCA_015832385.1 Elymnias hypermnestra | reverse complement strand
CGGACTATGAGAGTGAAGGAATAGAGAGTGCACTTGTGTACTATGCCTGCCAATCCGCAGTGGAGCAGCGTGGTGGGTCTTTGCTCTAACCCTCGCTCCTAGGAGTGAGGAGGCCTGTACCCAGCAGTGGGACGTTAATGGGCTGCTACTTACTTACTGATATTAACGTGTATATAATATAAGTTTTTTTCACATTTCTCGACGTTATAACAATTGATATATTGATATAAGTTGCAGAACTTTTTTCCATTGTGTCTTGTTTTTAAGTATTTGTATATTCATTTTATTGTTTTCTTTTGTTATTTTTAATGAGTTTTTATTTTTTCTTTCTTTCTATTTTAGCTTACGCTAAGCTGTATTGTATTGAGAATGCCTTATTTTGAGGCATAAATAATTTTAAAATTCAATAAAATATGCTTTTAAATAATTGGTTGTCAGTTTGTAGTAGAATTTCGGATTGCAATTGATTCAAATCATTCGGACAATTATTTAAATTGGATATTAAGAAAAATAATTATACTTACTATTTACAAGACTGTTGAGAGTTGTTAAAAGTTGTCCCACTCCTATATCTGCAAATCAAATAAATACTAAGTATATTTTGATTCATTAAATTATACTTATAAAATAATCGTTACTAAATAGTGAAGGAAATGTTATAAATAAAGTATTTTGCGAATTTTACATAATTTTTATTCAATCAAACTTGAAACTTTTCACAAGACATTACTCTTCGTACATTTCCATAGTAATTTTAATCAGATTAAAAAAAAAACCAAATAAATTCCAATAAAAATGTGCAATTAAATATCTAATGACATATATATATATATATTGACAGTGAATTTGTAAAAATTAATGTGATAAACTTACTATTTAAATTGGGTAAAACACCTAGCAATGATGTAACTGAAATATAAATATTTTATTGATGATTTATAAATGAAAAAATGTAATTTAAAGAATTTATGTATCAAATTTAAGAATGTTTTATATATAACTTTTGTTAAATGCTTAAAAATATCATTAATAGAATTTCTATTTGGGCTTATTCATGCTTATCATCAAATAAGCTTAACCGATTTTGATGAAATTTTCCTAGTAGATAAAATCAGGAGAAAATAAGAAAATATAATAATAAAAAGTGCTTGGGAGGCAAAGTCACTTAACGAAATTTTGAATTGGTAAACGTAAGGTATGTAGCAGTTTATTTACGTCCTACTGCTGGGCACTGTCCTCTTCACTCATAGGACAGAAGGTTTTAAAGCATGGACCCACCACGCTGCTCTGCTGGATATTTACATCTTGATGGAATTCATCCTTTATAATGAAGGAACAATTGAGATGGTGTGGACTAGATGTCCAGGTGTTCGTATGAGCGACACCAGGCGTTGACGGAACCGTCATGGAGGACATCATCATCATCATTATAAATGGTCAACCTGCACTATAGAAATTTTGACTATTTAGTAATTTCACTCCAATCAATAACCAATTAGTAACCTAGGTTGGACTGCCTCATTGGTCTGGTGGTTAGCATGTTCAACTACAGACATGGGGTCCTGGGTTCGAGTCCCGGGTCGGACCAATTCAAAAATCAATATTGAGTTTTCTATTAAGATATTTTTAATATTTGCCCGAAGTTAGGAAGTTGGCGGTGTGATCCACCCCCGTGCCTCGGAGAGCACGTTAAGCCGTCGGTCCTGCGCCTGATCTCTCTCCGATCGTGTCGGATTCCCATCACATCGAAGTATGATAGTGAAGGAATAGAGAGGGCACTTGTGTACTATGCCTGCCAATCCGCAGTGGAGCAGCGTGGTGGGTCTATGCTCTAAAAACCCTCTCTCCTAGGAGTGAGCAGGCCACTACCCAGCAGTGGAACGTTAATGGGCTGCTACATACCATACCGTATATACAACCTAGGTTGTCGTATTTTGTTTTAAATTTAAAACAATGTTTCAAAAACCATACATACATATGGTTCACGAGGAATGTTCAAGTATATAATTTGTCTAGGTTTTTGTGTCAATTAGTTAAAATAAAACGCTGATAGCTAAAAAAAGGCTTAAAGTTCATTATTCTGATTTTATATGTTTGTTGTGAGTACAAAATAAACTATAACATAGAAAGATCACAAAAGGTTTACTCACCACCTTGAATGGCGCTGACAAGAGTAAGAAGTGGCCCCAAACCTAAATCTATAATAAATAAAAAAATACCATTATTATAAAGATAACAAAAATATTTTAAATCCTTTGTCGTTCTTATAATATAGTCATAATAAAAATTGTAGAGAAGAGTAGAAGAACTTTTAAAAAGACCTAATAATTGTATTTTTGAATTTACTATTAATACACACGCTGCCTTTAAAAACGTTTTATTAGCATTATTTACGTTCCATCGTGTTACAATACTGCTAATGAAACGATAGTTTTATAAAAAAATGCATTAGTTTGACAAAAACAAAAAAAAAAAATAAAAAGTGCGTTCGTACAAAGTACACATGCCCAAAGTTAAGGTTCTTTGGCAAACTAATTTTAAAGTCTTGTTTATATTTATGCAAATCGAAAAAGGAAAATATGTAAAATATGTTGGGAATATAATAAATTTAATGGTTAACATTAAATAATAATAATTTATTGACATCTCAAATGACCAATTGTAAATAAAAATGCCACTTGTTTTTTGTCAATATTAGAAAAATAGTATATTAAATTATTAAACGAGTGGCAAATTAAAATGCCAGATGTTATTTCTAAATATTAAAACTACCTAACGTTCAAACGAATTGGCATAAAAAACTGTGCACATCTTCATGAGAATATTAACCTCATTCAGTCAAAAAACCAACACTGTAAGATAAAATTATAATCAGCTGGCGCTCGAACGGACGGGTCAATCTTTAAAGCAGCCAAGGCCAATTTCCTGCCTGTCTCACTTTCATATTAGTTACATAAAACCATCCAAAGTTGTGTTTTTATTTTACTTATTTTGTTTTATATAGCAAAATATTTTTAATTTATATGATATAATATATGCTACATATTATATTTTATATATTAACTTACTACTTAAGACCGGCGATGATAAAAGCTGTATCAATGATGTAGCTGAAATAGGAAAAACAATAAGTTTTTCAGATTGCAAAATTCCAAAATAGTTTCAACAATGCACTTCAAATTATGAAGAATTAAGTTAAAAACATGTTAAATTACTATTTGCAGTAAAATATATGACACATTAACGTTTGACTATAATCACATCTAGTGGTAAGTGATGATACAGTCTAAGATGAAAGTGCACCTTTATAAGATGTAAATTAAGAAAATATTTTTAAAAATATAGTCCCAAATATACATATAAAATATAGTACAGATACATCTATAAATATTCAATATTTATAAATGTCTATGGTGTATTTCTACTTTATCCAAGTGGAATATTGTTTTTTGTATAGCTCTTTCAATAATTTAGGATAATTATTTTACAAATAAGACACATACGTATAAATACTCTAATGAGCGATTTGCAGTGTTTCAGTATAAATAATTTATTGTCCTTTCTGAGGCTTCCTATAGTTTTGGCTTGATACATGACAGACAGATTTACTTTCGCGTTTATAATATTAGTAAGGATTGTTATTTCACACTCTTAAGGGTAAAACTATAAAACTGAATCGAGCTTTTATGTCTAACAATGACGATGCTTCCAACTTTTACAATTTTTTTCACATTCAAAAGTATCCTATGTCCTTTCTCAATTTTTAGACCAAATTTCATTGAAATCGATAGACAGATTTACTTTCACATTTATAATATTGAAAAAGATGTCTTGATTATAAAAATCATTGGCTAAATTTGAGGTATCTATTACTGAAGAAATTAAGAGTTAATAAGGTAAAAACAAACTTACTGTTTTGATTCTCAAGTTGTCCCAACGCTGTGTCTGTAAACGAAGAATTTAAAATTTACAGATATCGCAATGTTATACAATACTAAAAAAATGCTATGGCTGGTCCGACTCCTGGGCACAGGCCTCCTCACTCGTAGGAGAAGGTTTTTAGAGCATACAACTTCGGGCATAATTGAGAATATCTTAATAGAAAACTCAATATATACACTTTATAATTCGATTGTTGCTCCACTGCGGATTGACAGGTATGGTATAAAAGTGCACTCTCATAATCCGATGTGACGGGAATCTGAAACGACGGGAGAGAGAACATTCGCAGGACCGAGGGTTTAACGTACTCTCCGAGGCAAATATTGAGAAAATTTTAATAGAGAACTCAATATCGATTTTTGAATTGGTCCGACCCGGGACTCGAACCCAGGACCCCCATGTCTGTAGTTAAACATGCTAACCACCAGACCAATGAGGCAGTCCAACCTAGGTTACTAATTGGTAAGGCAAATATTGAGAAAATTTTAATAGAGAACTCAATATCGATTTTTGAATTGGCCCGTCCATGGAGTCGAACCCAGGACCTCACATCTGTAGCCAGTCAAATTAATCACTAAATCAACGAGGTAGATTTACAATATATTCGTAAAAAACCAATGACTTACTATTTTGAATACTATTGAGAAGAGTTGAAAGCTCTCCCAAAGATGAATCTGTGAATATAATTTAACCAGTGAATACAAATAATCAAAATCGTAATATTTATTCAAGCGTACTTAAGAAGCTCATTTAATCATCCATCTGTTCGTTGGTAACAAATCTACCACCGGTTCAGAAAGATGTTTCCACTGAACTGAACTGAAGAAACCGACAAGACACAAAACTTAGTTTTTGTAGGTTATAATGTATTCCGTATGAAACTGGAATCAAGATCAAACATTTTTATTGCATAAATAATCTTAAACGATATAATATGCCTTTTGTAAATGGATGTTTTTGCCAAATTTCTTTAAATGATGTAGAGGTAATTCCAAAATTGATTGAGGCAGCTTATTAAAAATGCGTATGCTTAACTCGACAAATGATTTCTGAACCTTCTTCGCCCTCAATTATGGCATCACAAATTTTTATTTTTTGTTTTATATATTAAAGCTATACTCATTACTATGAGTTTTATTATACTATACAAGGGGTTTGGAGAACGCTTCTGAAAAAAAAGACAGACTACAGTATTAGTGACACCTGTGGAACGAAAAAACAACTGATTTAAAAATAAATCATATTTTTTAAAACGTTTTACTAGCATTATTAACGCTCTATCATGTTAGTAGATCTGCATAGGTCAACGACCTCAAGCTGCTAGCGCGGCCGGTCATTGACCCGCGCTGAGACGTCAACTGTATTTAATTTTGTCATTCAGTGCTGGTTTTTTTAGTAATGTAGTTTTAATGAATCTATCGTTTCATTTAGCTTTACTAATATGCTGGAGCATAAGTAATACAAAAAAAAAACAGTTTAAAAAATATGATTTTTTAAAAATCAAGATTGACTTTTTTCGTCCTATCATCAAAGGTACTTTCTCACTTTTTTATTAAACATTTTTTATAAGCATATGTATATATTTTTATATGGGTATATATATTGTATTATTATATATTTTCCATATATATAAAACATTACTTTTATATACTTTAAGGAGTTTTTCTGTCTTATTTATTTATAAGCTCTCTCTCTCTCTTATGAGACTGTCTGACCCATCGTATGCTTATAAAATATCTCTTTCTATAAAACAAAATTAGTTTAATGTAATAAATTTGCCTCAGGGGATTTTGGTGCTGAAAAGATATTAACATCACCTAGATACTAAATTTACTTTTTAATTCTACCCATATTTCCTGAACTTTTGGCTAAGATCAAAGGGGTAATAATAACTTGAGGTTTTCTGGAAGAAATCGCTTCAAAACGAAAAGACCGCCTACTGTGCGACACTATTTAGTTTTAGTTTCGTTTTTATTTATTTTAAGTGTGGTTTGTGTTTTAAGTTGTGGTTTAATAAAGTATTAATAAATACTACTGTATTATATCCATAATTTAAGTTATGATGTCTGAAACTTACTGTTCTGAAGAAGGCCAAGTAGATTTAAAAGATCTCCTAATGAAGCGCCTGTAAACAAAAAAGTTTTAGACCTAGTATTTACAAGTTTAAATAGCGAAGAACAATGAAAACATTATGTGTCTGTCTGCTGTTTTTAACTTATAAATTTTAATGCTTTCTACGTAGAAATAGGCGGAGCCTTGGATAGTATTGACTTTAAAATAAAATTTAAGTAAGTAGCAGCTCTTTCCACTGCTGGACACAGGCCTCCTCACTCCGAGAAGCGAGGGTTTTTAGAGCATAGTCCCACCACGTCGATCCACTGCGGATTGGCATAGTACACAAGTGCATTCTGTATTCCTTTACCCTCATAATCCGATGTGACGGGAATCCGACACGACCGGAGAGAGATCAGGCGCAGGACCGACGGCTTAACGTGCTTTCCGAGGCACGGGGGTGGATCACACCGCCAACTTTCCAACTTCGGGCAAATATTGAGAAAATCTTAAATAGAAAACTCAATATTGATTTTTGAACTGGCCCGACCCGGGACTCGAACCCAGGACTTCATGTCTGTAAACGAACTTGCTAACCACTAGGCCAATGAGGCAGTGCCCAGCTGTGGCCAGCAAAACTTATGGTGAAGGAGTAAATAATTATTGACTGTCTGTACATTGAAAAACTTCGCGATTAAGTACCTTAACGTAAATTTTACCATTTTTAATATCTTGTCTGTCAGTCTATTTATTTTTACATATTATATTTGAGCTTCTGTCACTGTTCTGCCCTATTATTTATTTTAGTCTGCTCCTCAACATAAAAAGGTCG
The DNA here is from genome assembly GCA_015832385.1 of Elymnias hypermnestra. NCBI lineage: Eukaryota > Metazoa > Arthropoda > Insecta > Lepidoptera > Nymphalidae > Elymnias > Elymnias hypermnestra. The sequence continues at coordinate 5,197,055 of JACTOM010000033.1, read as the reverse complement.
TCTGGGAGAGATTGCTTGTAGCAAAAAGACCGCCTTTGTACGCTATAATTATAGTATAAGTATCTTCGTTTATATGTACTTTTATTTTTATCTTGTGTGTAGTGAATTGTTTTCTCTCTCTCTCTTTCTCTATCAGTATATACCGTTATAATGCAAGAACGATGCGTATATTGATGCGGGCCATAGATGTCGTTGGCCACGGTGGTGCGAGTGCTCGCCTTGCTAGCAGAGGTCCCGGGTTCGATCCCCGGTAGGGTGAATTTAGAAAATCGTATTTTCTAATTAATCTAAGTTTGGTCTGGTGGGAGGCTTCGACAGTGGCTAGTTACCACCCTACCAGCAAAGACGTACCGCCAAAACAAAGAGATTTGTGTTCCGGTACTGTGTAGAAACCGTAAGGGGTATATCGCCTCTTACCAGATTAGCGCGCTTCCATCTAAGACTGTATCATCAATTATCATCAGGTGAGATCACTGTCTAGCGCTAAACTTTCAGCAATAAAAAAATGTTATGAAGTTATTGGTGTGGCCACAGATGTCATGGTAATTAAAAATGTGAGGGCCACAGTTGTTATGAGGACATTGATGCGTACCACAGATTTTATGAGGATATTGGTGCAGGCCACATATGTTACGTGGATATTGGTGCGTATCTCAGCCATGAATACTAATTCTAAGCAGATGAAATCGCGGTTAGCAGCCAGTCGATAAGATAAATGCATTGTAAACTTACCATTTTGGTTATTATTAGTTTGATTTGAAGCTTGTCCTGGTGTCGACCCTGAAATGAAATGTATTTTATCATTTTTCTTAAATTTATTTAAAATAACTAGGGTTAATTTCCTGATCGTCAAATTGAAAATTGTAGTTACACATTTTTAGATTGGATATAGCCCAAGGACTAGCATAACCTAAAGAAAAATATGGACTGGTTAAAGGCTTCTGTCGTGGCTAGTTAGTACTTCCAAGCCAGAGAAATTTTGAAAATGCATTTTCCTAAATTCTGCTATTAAAGAGATTACTCGTACGTCTGCGCCAATTAAGCCATAAGATATATAATTCGGGATGGTATATATATATCTTTCTTTTGAGGATAACTCACTATAACCATTTTATGTTCTAAAAAAATGGATACGTACCTAAAGTATTGCATGGACAGTATTTTAGTCTTTTACACCGTATACTGTTTGAGCGAATTGTATTCATGCAGATGTTGTATTTATTAGTAGATGAATGTATTTAGGTATATAAAATCTGTATTAAAAGATACATTAAAATACTTCAAGTAGTTTAGGCGTTTTGTTACCTCTAATGTTCATAACATTTACAAAACTTTTAGCCATAATATGCTCTTTTTTTTTTCACTGGAAAATGCCTTTAAATCAGACCTATCGGAAGTGTGAGACTCCGAATATCCGCTAAAAGCTAGCGATACCCGCCACATCCTTTTGTGGAGTACAAGAGGATCGATAGACCCAATTTACAATGACACTCCGGTAGATACCTCTGTAAAACTTAAGAAGGGGGAAGGAGATGCGCAAATCTACGCCTCCTATCTCCCAAGCTCCTGCGACGTCAGTTTCACGGAAGGAGGCCACTGCCCTCCATTCCCTATCACCGATGAGTATACCCCGAACTATGTCCTCCAGCGAAAGGTTTCCTCCGACCAACGACGTAAATAGATGCCGTTGCACATCCACAGGTGCATCACATTCATGGCAGGCAGGCGTTTCCTCCTTGGGAACAATCTGATGCAGATACTTGCTGAAGCAACCATGTGCGGTAAGCACCTGCACTACCCTGTAACATAGAGATCCTTGCCCTCTAGATAACCAATTGTCCAGGTGGGGACGGATCATTTCCACCGTGAGCAGACCCGCTGTAGGAGATACGGAATCCTCATATCACATTTGGATCTCCAAAAGCACTGATTCTCCGGACCTCGTCAGCATCAGTGCCAACCTACTGGTCCTTGCAGCCGCCCTTATTAGTATTTATTATTATTTATGTATATACGCATTTCTTACTCACCGTTTTGGTTATTTGGTACATTTGGAATTGGTCCCCACGGTGCACCTAAGTAATGAAATAATGTGTAGTTAATGTATATATATAACAGTAAATAATACCATTTATTAAAAAAAAATGTCCCTTTATTTAGTTAACGTATATAAAAACTGTTTATACAATGCCTTCATCCATTATACATTATGCACACAACACACATACACATTGGGCGAGTACGTGAATAAATCATTTGCTTTTTCTAATAATTTAATTTGCTACCATTTATAATGAGCGGCAATAAGTTAGAACGGTAATATTTAACAATATTTTGTCAAAAAAACCTTGCCGTACATAAATTTATGTACTTACAGTAATAACTTGGTATATCCTTAAATATAATTACTGTAAGATCAGAAATTTATGTACGACAAGTTTTTTTTTACAAAATATTATTAAATATTATATTCACGTTATTCACGTTGGTTCATTTCACAGGTTATTAATTTCCATGGGCTTGTAGTCTATAGTAATTGACTATATTCTAAACACAAACAGGATAATGTTCTTATAAGATTCACTTTGAATTGAAAGTGGCGGTACGTCTTTGAAATTCAAAGAAAGAAAACTTTATTCCGTAATGGTGTTACAAATAGAATATTTAATCTAGCTTTACTATCTGTAACGCGACCTGGAAAAATTTTGTGAAATTATTGAATATTAAATATCCAGTCTTAGTAAAAAAAATAAGAATAATGTTGAATTGAGATTCACTCGGCATAATAAACTAAACATGGCAATATATAAATGATAAATTAAGATGAAATAGATTAATAAAGTAATAAATCAAATAAATCAATCTACTTTTGCTGCTACAATGTAGATAATTGGGCAGAATAACTTTCTGTTTCCTTTCGTTTTTTAGACAGACAGACTTGGATAAATGACTTAATTAACTCACCATTGGGATATTTGTTGGGAAAACCCCACGGGAATCCTGATAAAAAAAGTTATGCAAGGTTTTAGGAAACCGCTCACGAAAACGAAGACAGACCTTGTTTCTAATTATTTAAAAAAAAACATATTTTTAAAAGGTTTTATTAGCTTTATTTATGCTCCGTTGTGTTAGTACAAGAAACGATTAAATAGCGCGTTTTTTGTACATTTACACAAGCAGCTGCCGCGTGCGGTCCATGACCCGAACGTCAGCTGATTGTGTTTAATTACTTTTTTTTTAGTAAAGTAATGTAGGTTTTAAACTATCGTTTCATTAAGATTTTAGTTGTACTAACATAAATGACAATAATAAAACGTTTAAAAAATGTGACTTTTTAAAATCAGGATCGATATTTTTCCGTCCCATCGTCAAAGGTATCATTACGTCTGTCGTTTTCGGGAGCGGTTTCCAAACATCTTGTATATTATTTGCACAAATAAAAGAGAAACGTTTATGTTTTTTTTATTTCGCTGGATAGGCTTCATTTTAATAACTTCTGGTAGCAAATAAGTTACATAAATTCCAAATAGGGTTGAACTTTAGGGCCATATTCAAATGTGTGCAGTCGAAGTTGCACGGTAGTATAAAAATAGTGAAATATACATGTGCAGTAGAATAAGATAATTATAGATAGTATCAATACATATGTATGGCACTGAATCTCTTATAAATGACTCACCGAACTTTGATATAATAATTTCTGTGCTCAATGGATGAAAAACGTCTTTAGATTGATTTGTCTAATCCAATAAATAACAGATTTCTCCACATTTCCATCGAACCGGTAGATTCGTAGGTGATGCCGCCAATATTTATTGAAAAATCTTTTAAGAATTTAATAACAACGCGATATAACATTAATATTTTAAACTCACCATTTGGGTAATTGTTGGGTTGATTTGGAATTGGTCCCCATGGGCCACCTGCGATTTAAAATGTATTTATATTTGTTAATCTATACATATAAAAAAAAATAATTTAAAAGAAGGTAATTTAGCAGCCGATTAACGTCATACTGATAGTTCACAAATGCGCTCTCTATTCCATCACTCTCATAGTCCGATGTGACGTAAATCCGACACAATCGGAGAGAAATCAGGCGCAGGACCGTTGGCTTAAAATGCTCTCCGAGGCACGGTGGTGGATCAAACCGCCAACTTCCCAACTTCGGACAAATATTGAGAAACTCTTAATAAAAAACTCAATATTTCTTTTTGAATTGGCCCGATTTGGGACTCGCACCCGGGACCGAACACAGTCTGTGGCCGAACATGCTAACCCCTGAGGCCAATGACTGCCGTTTAAATGCATGTTTGTAATTTAAATTAAATAGTTTTTTTTTAGTACAGTTCTTATAACAAATTCATCTATCTAAAAATGAAACAATTTTTAAAATCTGACCAATAGTTCCTGAGATTAATGCCTTCAAGGAAATAAACTCTTCAATTTTATAATATTAGTGTAGATAATGATAAAATTATGATGTAATTTTGCATGAGTCAACATACCATTTGGGAATTGTTTTGATCCCCAAGGTCCCCATGGTACACCTGTAATTATAATGTAAAGTAAGTAAGTAAGTAGCAGCCCTTTAACTCACCTCACTCACTCCGAGGAACGAGGGTTTTTAGAGCACAGCCCCACCACGCTGCTCCACTGCGGATTGGCAGGCTTTTTACACAAGTGCACTCTCTATTCCTTCACTCTCATAGTCCAATGTGACGGGAATCCGACACGACCGGAGAGAGATCAGGCGCAGGACAAATGGCTTAACGTGCTCTCCGAGGCACGGGGGTGGGTCACACCGCCAACTTCACAACTTTGCGCAAATATTGAGACAATCTTTTTAGAAACCTCAATATCGATTTCGAATTGGCCCGACCCGGGGACTCGAACCCAGGACCTCCTGTCTGTAGTTGAACATGCTAATCACTCGACCGATTAGGTAGTTCTAACCACTAGACCAATGAGGCAGTTAGTTGGTAACAAATCTACCACCGGGTTGGAAAGTTGAATCCGCTGAGAAGAAACCGGCAAGTAACTTTAAGTAGCTTTCATGTGCAACTGGAATCAAGTCTAAACATCCTTGTCATTTATATAATCTTCAATTATAATAGGCCTTTTGTAATCGGATGAAAATGCTATCTTATTAAAAATGCGTATGCTCAACAAACGACAAATTAGAATAATAATAATTATCTATATATATAAAAGAGATATCCAGGTATCTATTGACGCATTACGATATCTCTGGAACCATAAGGCGTAAAGACTCGAAATTTGGTAGGAATATTCCTTTTGCCGAGTAGAGGTCAGCTAAGAACGGATTTTACGAAATTGATTGAAATTTGTTACAGCGATAATCTAGAGCCTGAAATGGACTGTAGGTTCTTTGCATTAATACACAGCAAATAACTCATTGAAGTATTTAAACGTATATTTTTTATTGGTAAATATGCCTAAATTAATGAAAATGCTGCCCATCCACATATATGTAAAAAAAAATCTGACCAAGTTTTATATAAATGATGTAGTTTGCAAATATAAAGTTTGAATTATTTTTAATGCGTTAATTTGAAATTTTTAAATTGCCACCCCCGCAACACCACTTGCGGGTGGAATTTCGCAAAATGCGTTCGTAGCTGACCGCTACTAGGCAAAAGGAATATTCCTACCAAATTTCAAGTCCCTACGCCTCATGGTTCCAGAGATATCGTGACGTGTCAAGGATACGTCGATATCTCTTAAAAGTTAGTTGGAACATGAAATACACTTATGAAACAAAATTAATTAATTGCTGGCTATTTTAGAACTCAATCCAAAACATTTGATTAAACATTATTCTTTATCTGAAGTCTGTTGCCACACCCACTGAATTTATCCACCAATTATTGAATTCACTTGTTACAAAAAAATGTGATAAATGAAGAACCGCTTGACTGAATTTGTGCAAACTTCATATAACCATCTGCTAAATATAGTCTGAACAAAGCCTAAACATTTGGTTTGGATAGGTGAACCCGTTCGTGATTTATAAGATTACAAAAAAAGTCGCATTGATTTATATATATGTCGGAGTGCAATAGTCTGTTGAACACTCGCGCCATCTGTCTATCGGCGTGGGGCAGAGTCAATAGTGACAACACGACGCGCGTCTCTCAGTAGTTCTCGGGTGACGGTCCGCCAGAGCGGTCGACTATAGAAACTGTCGCCTTCCTAGCTATTATTATTAATGAGTTTGTATAAATTGTTATCGAGCACATTAAGTGATTGAATATTACAATCTCAGTTAATAAATAAAGTGTTTGATTTCACCAACATTACCCACCAACGCCCACAGTATGGAAATTGAATTATGGATGCCATTAATGACGATTTCGCCTGAGAACCTTACGCCCCTATGCTTTATGCTCTCCTTCTCTCTTAGATTAAAGAAGGTTAGTTAATTTCAAATGACAAACAAAGAAGTACATTAGTTGCTGATAATAAAAATATAAAAGCATTAACATTTTATTATTTCTGGATTCTTATGAAAACAGCGAAACGAAAGAATCTTATTTATAAAATCATTTTAATTGAAACATTTTTTTTATAATTAACGCGATTTTTATCTCTAAAATACATTATTTTATCAATGATAAGCTTACCCTTTGGTAAATTGTTAGGCGACTTTGGAAAAGGTCCCCATAGTCCACCTGATAATAAAAATATAAAGTTTTCTTTTAGAATATATATGTAGTGATATGTTGCATAATTTATAAATAAAGATATTTCTTTCTTTCTATTATATATATATGAGATAACCTAAAAGGTCATGCGGTTTGTGTGGCATTTTTTTTTTTGTTGCTGACAGTTTAGCATTTGGGTTATCCTATAGAGATAAATATATAACATCGAGACTTTTACATCCCTCTTTTTAAGATAAACAATCACGTAGCAGATTAATTTAATATATCTCGTAAGGTTTAGGATTTAACCGCACAAAAATATGTTTGTTACGACATGACTCTACAAATCTTAAAATTTCTCCGCTTTTCCGTAGTATAAATATATATGCGTAATACATTTAAATCTTTCTCATGAATCGCTCTATATATTACTGAAAACTTTACTAAAATCCGTTGAATATTTTAAAAGATCTAAGCAAATAGACAGCAGAAACGACTTCATTTTATACTATGTAAAGATTAAACAACTGACCTTGTGGAAAATTGTTTGGTGGGTATGGAATTTGTCCCCATGGCCAACCTGAGAATTGAAACGTAGTAAATCTATAATAAATCGCTGCTTTGCAAGAATACTGACACAATTTATAAAAAAATCCATTTGAAAATGAGCTTTGACGCCCTTGCTGGCGCAGTGGTGCGAGTATTCGCTTTGCTAGCGGAGGTCCCGGGTTCGATCCCCGGTAGGACGAATTTAGGAAATTGTATTTTCTAATTTGTCTGAGTCTGGACTGATGGGAGGCTTCGCCTGTAGCTAGTTACCACCCTACCAGCAAAAATGTACCGCCAAATAAAGAGATTTGTGTTCCGGTACAATGCTGTGTAGAAACCGTAAGGGGTATATCGCCTCTTAACAGATTAGCGCTTCCATCTTAGACTGTATCATCACTTATCATCAGAGAGATCACAGTCAAGCGCTAATCTGTAAGCAGTAAAAAAATAAAAAATTCTAGTAAATATATCGAGTCATACACAGCGAAAGCAGTACAACTCTGGAATGGTCTTCCATATAGAATCAGACATTCAACTTCTTTGGGAATCTTTAAAAGTCGTTTGAAGAATTGAGAGAATATATATATATCCTCAAGTGATGATGAGAGATTATATGAGAGCCTTCAAACTACTTTTAAAGATTCCCAAAGAAGCTGAATGTCTGATTGTATATGGAAGACCATTCCATAGTTGTACTGCTTTCGCTGTGTATGATTCGAAATATTTACGAGAATTTTTTATTTTTTTATTGCTATATGCTATATATATAAACATATATGTATGAATAGGAATGTATGTTTATATATTTATATATCCGTTATATAAATTATATTTATATTATTCAAGTATATATTAGTCTGTAGGTACATGTATGTCTATCTATTAATACTTTTTGCACCAACCCATATGTTATCTTTAAGTCCTAGTCTGCAAGGTTGCCTGTAAGTGATCACTTTAAGTGATAAGGCCGCCAATGCACATTAACGTTAATATGTGCTTTTTTCTTTGTATAATATGTTGTTGTTGTTGTTGTAGTATCCTTTTACCCTATCAAAGACCGTTTCTATACCAGTAAAAAACTTTTGAAATTACTAAAATCGGACATTCCAATCAAAAGATATAACGAAATTAAAAATGTCAATCTAATGAGCATAATGTATCCCTAGTAGTAAGTTCTAAAACAATAAAGTATTGCAGATAAATCTCTTCTCTATTTGTTTATGCGAATATTGTAAAGTAAAATGGGCTTATTGATTAGATTACGAATATAAGTGTGCATCTAATAATCTGAAAGGAAGTATTTAAAACTAAACGAAATAAAACCTTTATCTTAACGGGTGAAACTGCGGGGAATCGCTAGTTTAATAATCTTACCATTTGGCATATTATTAGGTGGGTATGAAATTACGCCCCCTGGTGAACCTGGGAACCAAAAAATTAATTATTGTAAAGTAACGAGTGACGTCATCCACCGTGATATCTGGACGCCCATCGTGGGGGTGTTCGTCCGGAATTTGGCGAGGAGTATGTTCCGCCACGATAACTCCCCACACATACATCTACACGGCATGCCATCACCCAAGAGCAGAAAACACTGAACGTCCCCTGCCTCGTGAGCTTCTGCTATCACCGCCTCCTGATGTAGGCGATGATGTCGGCGAAGACGACGCAATAGCAGTGGGGATACCCGGACTTTACCTTTTAATTAATAGACCTGGATGGACCCGCTAGCGTAGCCAGCGGGAACCAGCCCGTATGATTGCGGATAATACAGAATACCAGGCGTCAAATTGATGTTTGAGGAAGATGCCCGGGTAAGGAGGCATTGCCTCGAGGCCCGCACCCCTCAACTAAAGTTGAGAAGAACCCAGGAGATTAATGTAACTTTAACCGTTTGGGTAGCGTACGTAATTAAAGCACTCAAAAGGAATACATTTACGTAAATACGTATTAATAATCTTACTATTTTGGTTATTGTTGGGTACGGTTGATGTTTGTCCTGGTGGACCTGAAATCCAAAATACACAGTATATTTCCTTATAAAAACAGTCTTTGCAATATACTTGAAACATTAACTATTTATAATTGTAAATATATTAATACACTCACTGTTTGAATTAGAATTGGATTGAGATCCAGTTTGTCCCAATGAGGAAACTGAAAATTTAAAGCTTAACATAATATTATCGTTTAAGACATTTATTATGCATAAAGGATATAATATTCATTTAAATGGAACTTCGGTTTAATACATAACGTTTGTGTAAATAATTTCAATACTACTTTTCAAAAACTAATTACTTTTTTTTTCTCTTCTAACTTATTTTTATTGTATATGATATATAGCAAAATGTATTTGGGTTTTTAAATAAATAAGAGCCTCAGAATCAATAAATAAAAAACTGAATGACAATTTCACTTTGTTTCAACTTAATCGGAATAAAACCAATACCAATATCAAAAAAAACGTGACACATCCAAATTCTCACTAAAGTCCATAAATTATTACAGATGTTGGTTGTCAATGTGAAATTTCAAATAATAATGAAAAAAAAACAAATATAAAGTATTCTTTTAAATCTGATTTAATTTCTGAACGTAACATTTAATTGATTTCTAAATGACTGGAAAAACATCAAGTTTTTGACATTCAAAACCAAAAAAATGAAAAAAACACCTTCACGTTTATTTCATTTCTGAAAGACTTTTACATTTAATTTATTTCTAAATGACTGCACGAACATGAAAATTGTTGTTTTTACTTGAATCCCAGCATTTTTTTCATGCTTAATTCTTTTAAACTTACCATGTACTACCACAAATAATTCAAAATCAAAATTTGCCAAATCAATCCAGCCTTACTCAAGTTTTAGCGAGACTAACGATCAACAATTGATTTTTATATATTTAAACCGTATTTATACAAACTTAAACATGTAAATAAGGACATAAATAAATAATATGTATTACTTAGAATTATTAGACCGTATATCTTCATTAAAAGTTTACTTACTATTTTGAGCAAGGCCGAGAAGACCTATAAGTTGTCCCAATGCTGAAAGCAAAATATATTTACATATTAATATCATATCTCCACTAGCTGACTCGTGCAACTTCACCTAAAGTGAGGAGCAGGCCATTAAGGTCCCACCGTTGGGCACAGGCCTCCTCATTCATAGGAGAGACGGTAGTCCGACGTGACGCCGATCCTTACTTGCTCTTGGAGGTCAGGGGGTGGAGCACACCGCTAACTACATAGCTTCGAGCAAATACTGAAGATGTCTTAACAGAAAATTTAATATAGGTTTTTGAATTGGCCTTGAACCCAGGACATCATGTCTGTAGCCGAACCAGCTGACCACTAGACCAATGAGGCAGTTGTCAATTTCGTCTGCATACCCTTAAATGAGTGACTAAAAACCCCCAATAGGAGCATAATTCACACTTGATGATGTTTAGGTTGTCACAAATGCAATATTTATTTTTTATTATAAATTAAAATTAATACTATCCTATTTCCTAAGTTAGAAAACAACTATATTTTCAATTAATTTTTAATAAAATCTAATAAGCACTTACAGTTTTGTAGATTGGAGGTTTGTCCCGGTGCTAATCCTCCAGTGATTTGTCCTGGTGTCGCTAAATAATTAAAGTTTACCCATTAATCTAATTAAAATAAATAATAACTTTGGTTTTTAAAATATGACACAACCAATATCATATTTTATGATAATATTATATAACACAACCAATATAGTATTTTATGATAATATTAATTATTATTAATATTTTGAGTGACGAAAGTGCCTCACTTTCCTATTAAATAAATACGTAATTTAGTGCACGTGCCTCAATTTTCGACGCATGTACGCTTATTTAAATGTCAAAATATTTGGCATTTGTTTTGCTGCGTTATCACAATTTGTAAATCACTTCACTTCTTTACTTAATTTAAATATTTTTACAGTTTTTGATTGCATATCTAAACTTATTTTTAGGCTATAATTTAGTTTGTGTTTGAAAAATGTAAGTAATAAAAAAATATGTAAGCAACTTGTTGCTTAGTTACTTAGTCGTAGCATGCGAGCGTTTGATTCAATATCTATTTTTATTTTATATTTTTTCAACATTATTATTTAAATTTTTTATTAACACTTTCAATCCCGGTCCGATGAATCATTGTATACTCACCACGGGAGGAAAGAATGGCTTTGCCATCCGCGTATTTATCACGCGGGCGGCGATGTCATACTTTCGGCCGTAGGTGTGTAATATACTGTTATATAAAGATCATATTTTGGTCAATATTTTATTTACAGTTTAATTTAATTATTTACTTACTGTTTTGAGATTGTCCTGGATTTGTTACTTGTGCTGGGTTAGTGAGTTGTCCAGGATTTGGGAGTTGTCCTGATGTCACTAAAAATACAATAAAATGTAAAAATATTTTGTGACTTAGGTTTAAAGAATTTTATTTACAATGAAATTCATTAACGAGAAACAATATATTTTCATCGATATTGTATCGAAAGTTCGTACTTTCAGCTCTATTTTGAGTGACGAAAGTAACAATTATCACGCGGTCGACAATATCACATTTTCGGCTCTGCGATTTGATAGTTTACATATAAAACTTGAATGTGCTCACGATAAATACTTCAGCAATAATAATAGTCCTATGTAGCTTTAAGAAATGCGATATACATTAAGCCTTGAATTTTATTTGAAATATTCAACAAAGTCCAGTACTCTTTAGTTATACTTTTTGTGTATTTACAACTGTTGTGAAAACAATATATACAAATAAATATCTTGGCTTACCATTGTTCAAAGGTATTCCTAATGATGTATCTGTAAACCAATTAAAATATATAAATATATAGGAAGAAATAAATGTTGTTGACAGCGAATTTTTTTTGTTGTTTGTTCAAAGTTGACTGTAATTTCAACTGGCAGTAGCTGGTGATGCTGAAGTCTAACCTGATAATTTATTTTTAATGTTTCTACACAGCATCGTGTTGAAACTCAAATTTTTCTTGGCGGTACTTTTTTCTGGTGAGCTGATGACTACCCACGACCAAAGCTTCTCACTAGTTCAGATTTAGACAAATTAGATACCATACCATTTATTACACCAGAGACCTTTGCTGAAGAGAGTACTCGCATCATTACACCGGCGATACCGTCGAATAATATACTAAATAAACTGCCTCATTCGTCTAGTGGTTAGCGTGTTTGACTACAGACATGAGGTCCTGGGTTCGAGTCCCGGGTCGGGCCAATTCATAAATCGATATTGAGTTTTCTATNCAGACATGAGGTCCTGGGTTCGAGTCCCGGGTCGGGCCAATTCAAAATCGATATTGAGTTTTCTATTAAGATTTTCTCAATATTTGCCCGAAGTTGGGAAGTTGGCGGTGTGATCCACCCCCGTGCTTCGGAGAGCACGTTAAGCTCTTGCCGGTCGTGTCGGATTCCCGTCACATCGGACTATGAGAGTGAAGGAATAGAGAGTGCACTTATGTACTATGCCTGCCAATCCGGAGTGGAGCACCGTGGTGGGTCTATGCTCTAAAAACCTTCGCTCCTCAGGGTGAGGAGGCCCGTGCCCAGCAGTGGGACGTCAAAGGGCTGCTACTTACTTACTTTTTTATCGTCGAATAAAATTCATAATGACCTTATCAAGTTTTGGTGAATGGTTAGATAATTTTATTATTAACAAATAACACGGTGCTTTTAATAATTTAATATAGAATATTTCAAAAATTGTCTTTTTTAAATTTCCAATTCAAAAACAAAAATTACTTAATCCTTCTCGGAAATCTAAAATTTTAGATTTCTATAAATATAAACAAGACTTAAAAATTAGTTTGCCAAAGAAGTTTCACTTCTGACGTGTACTTTGTACGCACCCACTTTTTTATTTTAATTTATTTATGACCACTATCTGCACATACCTACGATAAGATCTTTTAAAAAAATATAAAAACTTCATTAACATCTATTCTGTGTATGAGGCCATTAACTGCAAAGATAAAATTGTTAATGTCAGACAAAACAAAAAAAGTGTCTTTGTATCAATGTACAGACAGAAGAAATGAAACTTCTTTGTATTAAATTGCATAATATATTTATTTTCCAATAAATCCTATATATGACTTTTTGTTGTAATTTTTTAAGTGTATCTGATTAAATGCCCAAAATACACTTAAACATACACCTATAACAGGTATCGTAATTAAGGTCCTACTGCTGGGTATACGTTGCCTCACTTATAAGAGAGAGGATTTTCAGAGCATAAACCCACTATGCTGTTCCACTGCGGGTTAGCAGGCATAGTACACAAGTGTATGAGTTAACTCAAGTGCATTCTCTATTCCTTCACTCTTTTAGTCCTATGGGACGGAAATCAGACACGAACGGAAAGAGAATAGGCGCAGGAGCTACTGATTAACGTGCTCCCTGAAGCACGAGGGTGGAGCACATTGCCAATTTCCCAACACGGGGCAAATACTGTGAATTTTTAATATATACACCTTGGGACTCAAATCCAGAAACCCCAGTCTGTAGCCGAACAAGCTCACTACTAGACCAAATACCCCGACAGATAATATATATTCATAAAGATCAAATGTCAAAATACAAGGATAAATTTTTATGAACTAGTATTTAGTATCTAAAAGGACCTTAAATATTCAAATACAATCAGTTATTATTTGTACTTATAAACTATATAAATAATACATACCATTTTGAATATTGAATAGAGGATTTGGAAATGGTCCCAAAAATGGCACTGTAAATAAAAATTATAATTATTATGCATAATTATAAAGCATAAGCTTATTACTTTTATTGATATATTCATAGAAAACTTGGTTTAATTTGCAATCGAAATACAATAAAGATACGTTAATTTTCAAGGATTTTCTCTGGTTTATGACCAAGTTATTTACTAACATGTATGAAAGGTTTAATGAGAATGAAAGAAGCGAAGGAGATATGCTAGGATCGTGGCAAGTGGAAGGATGTTGTCTCTGCCTACCCCTATGGGAATAAGGCGTGATGCTATGTATGTATGTATGTAACCTTAAGGAGAAGGAAATTGTGCAAAATTAGTTAGGCGGTGCAAAATTGTATATGTCAAAATGTGATCCATGCTCAATAAATTAACCATTTATTTAATTGGAAAGCAATGTGGTACTTTCGTCACTAAAAACAGCGCCGAAAGTACGAACTTTTGCAGGTATGATGAAAAATGTATAAATTTGTTCCAAAAATAAGTTTGTTGACATATGAATTATATGAAAACTAAATTACTTACGGTATTGCACACTTTTTCCAAAGGCTAACAATGTTTCAGGAGATGCATCTACGAAATAATAAAAATATAAAATAAGTTCTCATGTTTTATCTCAAATTAGTAATCACGACGACATTGCTGGCACAGTGGTGCGAGTACTCGCTTTTGCTAGCAGAGCTCCCGGGTTCGATCCCCGTCATAGCGAATTTAGGAAATTGTATTTTCGAATTTGAATATGGACTGCTGAGAGGTTACGGTCGTAGCTAGTTACCAGCAAAGTCCTACCGATAACGAAACAGATTTGTGTTCTAGTACGATGTTGCGTAGATAACATCATTATTGTGTCAACTACCGGTTGACATGTTACGATAGTTTGGTCACGACTGGGGCTATCAGAAATAGTAGTATCTTTCTTTTAAGTCATCATGTATATTATCTATTTCGCTTCTCGGTAACTGTCGTAAAAAAAAAAATTTACAGATAACGCCAAACAATGGAAAAAAAACAAAAAAAAATCAGTTACAAAGTAACCGTTACTAAAGGTGCGTGTATCGCGTTGAAGGTCGTTGATTTTTTGTGGTATTTTATAAACTGTCAGTGTTTTTTTATTATTTGTGTTTTTGATTATATAAGTGATGTGAATAAAAATGAAAGCCCTAGAAGCAAGTTTAAATTTTAAAATATGGGCCTATAAATATAAGTCGTACTTTTTCACTCTCAATTAAATTGAGATTGTATAGTTTACCTATTAGTAAACATAAAAATCGTAACATTTTGTAGTCTTTTATGAGCTTTTATGTCCGAAAAGCCACTTTAGCGTTATTCCGCTCGCAGGACAATCGACGCAAAAACGCGCGGGAAAGTTACGAGGGCCAATAAAACATACGGCCAGACATTCCAAGGCATAAGAGGTGAACTGCCTCTTACCAGATTAGCGTGCTTCCACCTTACACTGTCACTTACCATAAGGTGTGATTACAGTCAAGCGCTAATCTATGGATAGTAAAAAAAATATGTGGGTAACATTGCTGGCCTCAGCTATTGTAATGTATAATCTTACCAATATGTATTTAAAAGAAATGGTTGTATTACTTAATTGCTTTCTTTTTACATGCATTATTAGAGAAAAAATATTACTTACTGTTTTGAAATAAGTTGAAGAAAGCCGCCAGCGTTCCAAGAGCCGTTAAACCTGGAAATAAAAAATATATTACATACATAAAATATTTAAGTTACAGCGGATCCAACTCAGTTGGGCAACATTCGGAAAACTACGGAAGATCATTTCGTATAATATCCCTCAGTCTCTGAAGACAAAGCTCTTTGAACAGCGCGTATTGCTAATGATGACCTTTGGCTCTGGAACGTGGTTCCTGACTATGGGCCTCATACGAAAGCTCAGAGTCACTCAGCGTGCGATGGAGAGGTCTATGCTTGGAGTTTCTCTACGTGATCGGATCAAATATGAGGAGATCCGTAACAGAACCAAAGTCAGCGACATAGCCCTACAAATTGAGAACCTGAAGTGTCAATGGACGAGAGCAAGTAGTCCGACGGACCGCTGGGCGTTTCGACCTGAGGGTGTTGGAGTGGTGACCCCGCACTGGACGGCACAGAATAAGCAGACCCTCCTCAAGATAGATCGACGATATAAGGAGGGTCGCCGGTAGCCACTGCAGCCAGGCGGCGCAAGATCAGGACTTGTGGGAATCATTTCGTGAGACCGATGTCGAATAGTGAATGTCTATAGATTGAAGCCACGGCGACGATAGACTACAGTGTATGGATTTCTTTCCTAACTGGTGCAGGTGCTGACCGCATCAGCAAGTACCTGCACCAGATCGTTGGCAGTGATGAGATTTCAGGCTGTCATGAGTGGTGCTCCTGTAGATACGGTGCACCATATTCTGGTGGTAATTGTTAACTCTTGCTTTTCTTTGAGAGATAATTATCTTGTTGATGCAAGTGAGACGAAGAGGAGCGGTTAAGATCGTCCCTCGCCGTCCCTGATCCATGGATAAAGAGGGAACCGTTGGGTTTTAGTGGAATTTCAGTGAGTCCCACACTTCCAATGGGAGAAATTCTTGCATTGAGCAATTCCCTGGGTAAGGTGCCTCGCGTAACTGCATCTGCCTACACTTCTTAATCTCTGACATCATCTAAGATATCCATTGTAACGAAATACTTTTAAGTGCAGTTTTGATCTATATGAAATACACAACATATGTAACGTATTTGATTCAATAAGGAATTATACTGTATTGTATAATTAAACGAGGTAAATAACACATATTATTGATCATGTGAAAGATGAAAAATGTCTGTGAGGGGTATCTTTTAGAGATAAATGTAAAACATTGAAGGCGTTTTATCGATTTCCCTAAAAGCGTACAATTTAGAAAAACATTCATTCGATGTATCTCGTAAGGTTAAACCAGCGTTTACGATTTAAGCATACATAAATTATTTTGTGAAGACATCACATTACAAATCTTAGAATATCTCAGCTTTTCTGTACTATAATATTTATTTATTTATTTATAAGTTATGAACTAGCAACATAATTACATGTTAGAACTACAACTAAAGCTATGCTACGGGTTTTTAAATTACACATAATCATACTGATAACATAATACGCCTAAAAACTCAAGTACGATACATTATAAATTTAGATAACTTGAATACTAATAGGAAAATACAAAGCAAAAAATAAAATAACCAAGACTAATTGAATCTTATTTAAAGGAAGGAAGAGCAGACACTTCCTTCCTGAAGTGGACCGCATTCTGATGGAAAATGTCAATTTTTATATTTTTCTGGACTAATTCATTCATTATATGACCTTGTCAATCTCGGTATAGGACCTATGAGCGAGCAGTGAAACAATATTTCGCGAGGACCTCAGTATGGACTATGTATGTATAATACATATAAATCTTCCTCTGGAATCACTACTTCTAGTGCGTAGCAACTTCATGTTATATTTTGTACAAGAGAGGCAAAAATGTTATTCATCATCTCAACTGATGGACGTCGGTTTGTAACCATCGGCTTCCGGCGACCCTTTTCGGGTCATCTATGCATCTGGTGGGGGGTCTACCAACGCTGCGGTTACCGGTACGTGGTCGCAACTCCAGTACCTTGGGACCCCAACGTCTATCAGTTCGCCTAGCTATGTGCCCTGCCCATCGCCACTTCAGCTCCGCGACCCTTCGAGCTATGTCGGTAACTCTTGTTCTTCTGCAAATCTCTTCGTTTCGGATTTGATCCCGAAGAGATACTCCGAGCATAGCTCGTTCCATCACCTGCTGTGTGATCCTGAGCTTTCTAGTCCATAGTTATTGGCCATTACGGTTATGTCCAATGACTAAAATGTTATTAGAAACCGTTAATTTTTTTCAAGTAACTTACCACTTTGTAAAGAAGTGAGTGGGCCAGTGACAGGTGTTTCCGGTAAACCTATAAATAATTGTTTTTTTATATGTATATAGTCGCCATTTCGGTCGCGTTAGACGTTGCCAAAAAAAGTATCGAAGTTTTATTAGAATCAAGGTTTTTACACAAGTAATAGTTTGTGTATTAAGGCGTGGATTTTTCCTTACACATAATTAGTCTTTACCGTTGACTTCGCTTGTTTTAGACGTTGCCAAAGTCGATAAAATGGAACAACAAGGAAACGAAAAAGAAATGAAATTAAAACGAAAAAACAGTCAGCAAAAAAGACAAGCACATGAATTCATAACATTTAACGTGGGATAGTAAATGATGATACAGTCGAGGATTGGTAACAGATTAGAGCTTGACTTTAATCTCACGATATGGTAAGTGATGATACATTCAAGATGATATCGCGCTAAAATTTTTGAAAGTTTCACTTATACCAAAATGCTTTTTATTGCCGATAGGTTAGCGGTTGATTGTGATCACACCTGATGGTAAGGGATGGTACAATCTGAGACGGAATCGCGCTAATCTGTTAAGAGGCAAGACGGCTAAGCAAATTTTGATAGGAATTGACTCATAGATAAAGTTACAAGGATTTTCACGACTCATTCTTTATATATATTGAGAAATCGGTACTGCGTATTGCAACAGCATCAATATATATAAAAGAGATATCCAGGCATCTATTGACTCATCACGATATCTCTGAAACCATAAGGCATTGAGAGTTAAAATTTGGTAGGAATATTCCTTTTATTAAGTAGATGTCAGTTAAGAACGGATTTTAAGAAATTCCACCCATAAGGGGGGTTGCGGGGGTATTCATTAAAAATTCAAATTTTCACATTTAAAAAAAATTCAAACTTCACATTTGCAGACTATATCTTTTATGGGTACTATTTTTAAGATAATGGAAACTATCAACAATAAATTTTAGGAAATTTCACCCTCAATGGGCAGTGCGGGTATGTTTCTTATTTGTAAAACAATTTGCCTAAATTAATGAAAATGCTACCAAAAAACATTCCACGCAGACGAAGTCACAGGTTCAGCTAGTACATTATTTACAAATAGATACGTGAATTGATCACAGACAAAGTCGCGAGGACCGACTAGCTAGCATAGACCTACCACGCCAATGCTGGTTGGCAGGTATAGTACATAAGTGCACACTCTATTCCTTCACTCTCACAGTCCGACGTGACGGTAATCCCACACGAGCGGAGAGAGATCAGACTCCGACGGGTAAACGTGCTCTCCGAGGCACAGGGGTGGAGCACACCACCGTAAATATTGAGAAAATCGTAGTAGAAAAATCAATATCAACTTTTAAATCGGAACTCGAACCCAAGACCTCATGTCTGTAGCTGAACATGTTAACCACTAGACCAATTAGGCAGTTAACTTTTGTATAAAGTTAGATCGTTGATACAAAACAAAATTGCTTCTTTACAAAATCGAATTTTTAATGTAACCCATTCTTAAATCCAGCTTTACAAAATAATATAATCAGATTCCAGTCGTTTATGAGGAGTTCAGTCACATACTCAAGCACATAAGAATTATCGTATATAAAGCTATACAAGTTACTTACTGCTTCCAAGACCACCTGATAATGGACCTAAAACTGTAAAATCAAATCAATTAGTAAATGAAATAATACGCTATTTGCGTCATTAGATCTACATATAAAGATTAATCCGTTATTGATTTGCATACAGCATACTATAACGCTATTTTCTTGAGGGGTTGAGGGTTGTACGGGTCGAATGACGCTAAAGTGGCTGCTGGGACTTAAATGTCTATGAAAGACTACCAAATGTTATGATTATTATATTTGCTAATAGTTCAACTATACAATGTAATCTTTTGTTTATTAAATTCAGATTCTGGTGTAGCGTCATGTTGGGCTAATCTTTAAGATAGTGAATAGAGTCTGTCTCGTATTTATAGGCTCATATCTTAAATATTAAAACTTACTTCAAGAGTTTTTATATTTAATCACATCAAATATGTTTTCAAAAACACAAATAATTACTAATAATCACTCACAATTTATAAAATACCTCAAAAAATCTTAAAGACCTTCGACGCGATAGACGCCCCGTTAGCAACGGTTACTTTGTAACTGATTTATTTTTTCTTTTATCTGGTTTTATCTCCCCGCATATTGTGTTACGGCATTTACCGAGAAGTGAAATGTATATGACTTAAAAAGAAAGAGATGCCTATATTACCGATGCCCAAGTTGAAACAGTACTATGTCAACTAGCAACACGAGCAATCTACACCACGAAATACATGTCAACCAGTAGTTGACACGGACAATTTACTTCCAGCCATTCTAGTCAGCTGGTAATTGACACGGAGTCAAATGTTAAGCAGTTATAAGATTTTGAAGTTTTTAAATATATAATTATCTTTACATTGTATAAAACGAAGTCACTTCCACTGTCTGTTAACTTACATCTTTTAATCTATGCAATAGATATTAACACAGTTTTTAGCAATAGATAAAGTAATTTGATAGCCATGTATTCATATTATTGTAAATAAAAGCCAAAAACAAAATTTGTGGCTGGTTAAACCTCACAAAATAGATTAAAATAATATATGTATAATATATTAACACCCACCACAAATCTCTATTGGAAGTAATACGATATTTGTCAAGCGATAAATATAGATATAAATATTAAACAAATATAAACGTTCTATAAATTATATCTTGACGCTTTTTATAGTAATGTGAACTTATAGAACTTACCATTTGGTGTATTTCCGAGTTGGTTTGTAATAGTTCCTACCGGAAGATCTGTAAATTACTTTATTATTAAAATAGCAGACCCTTAACGTCCCACGTCCCATTACAGCTGGGCACATGCTTCCTCACTCATAGGAGAGAGGGTTTTTAGAACACACACCCACACGCATTCCTTTTCAATACGGACTATGGACTAGTAGTCCAATGCAATTCTAGTAATTACATCTTGAGCACGTATTGTATTATCATTTACTATAAAATGAGTTTACATTTAAACTCTACTCGTAGACTTTCTGCGGCCAATCCCATGGAAGGTTTGTCATTTGCAAAGGAGATATTATAGTATACACGTGTAGGCGATGACTCAAGTGCACTCTCTTTTACTCTCATTATCCGATCCGCGATCAGGCGCAGGACCAACGTTTTAACGTGTTTTCCAGGGCACGAGGGTGGAGCACACCGCCAACTACACAACACATTGCAAATACTAAGAATTTCTTGACAGATAATTAAACATCGGTTTTTGAATCACCTCACTCATATGAGAAAGGGTTATTAGATCATAGATCCACAACGCTGCTCCACTGCGAGTTGGCAGCCATAGGCACAAGTGCACTCTATATTCCTTCACTCTCATAGTCCGATGTGACGGGAATCCAACACGACGGGAGAGAGATTAGGCGCAGGACCGACGGTTTAATATGCTCGCCGAGGCAAGGGGGTGGAGCACACCTCCAACTACACAACACATGTCATATATTAAGAATTTCGTGACAGAAAACTCAATATCGATATTTGAATTCACCCGACCAGGGACTTGAACCCAAGTCCTCATGTCTGTAGCCAAATTGCTACTTACCTTATCTTATTTTATATGTTTTTTTAGTAAATTGCAAGGGTAGTTGCTAAGTATTTGTTACATGTCATCTGTTCCCGTGTCAGTCATTGTTTTCATTAGATTACAATTATTATAAAAAATACCAACTCACATTAACTAACTACTTTTATACTCCCCACTTTTAAAATAAACACAACTTGCACTATACTAATAATTACTTCATTATTTGAGATTTATACAATTTAGCACTACTTCTATTAAAACAACTACTTCACGAAACGGAGCTCTAAAAACTATCTCATTCAATTGTATCGCTTGTTAAAATTACCTCCTATTGCATAACGTTTCGTAATATTACACCGTGATTTATTTGTATTTTTAAGTGTTGCCTCTACATTACTTAATAACACTCAATATCCAGAGCTATCAGTGTTGTCACCCAACTATCTATAGTCTAACACAATAATAATAAAAGTACCATGTTTTTATATTGAATATTCATAATTTAAAAAGGACAAAGTCTGTCAAGTCGACTAGTTTACATTACATATATTGAAACAGTCATTTTTAAATACTTACTGCCTTGGACAGCACTGGCGAGATTTTGAGCTGGCTCTAACGGTACAACTGTAAATAATGATGATTTTTTTTTACTACTTGATTGGAAAAAACCGATGAAGATACATTTTCCTTTCATTTTAAATATATAACAATGATGGAAGGGACTGAGGGAGGAATATTCCTAACAAGGGATCCTTATTGATTCAACACTTTATTGAACTACACCACACTTAAAGTGCATAAAAAAGGAACATACATACATAGCATCATGCCTAAATCCCATAGGGGTAAGCAGAGACCACGTCATTCCACTTTCCACGACCAATGCATATCTCCTTCGCTTCTTTCTTTCTCATTAAACCTTTCATAAAAGTTCGTCGGTTTAGAGTTCTCTTGACCTGGCCCTTATTTAAAACCTCCTGGGTTTGGTCCAGGAACGTTCGCCTTGGTCTTCCATTTCCAGCATTCCCATTCACTCTTGCCTCATAAATTCTACCAAACCATCTAAACCATCTAAGCACACCTTTCTCAATTTTAGTCATTACATCTTCTTTTATACCACAACGTTCTCTTATCACACTATTTCCTGGAAGCTTAAACTTATTCAATTAGTTAAAGCAACAGTTTAACAACGTTAAAGAAGGAGACAAAATTGAGTGGGTGGTGCAAAAGAGAGAAGTAATTCTTATAAACTACAAGCCTATGGAAAAAATTAACCTGTGAAATGAAAAACCTGAATAACGTTAAGAAGGCTGTTACTAGATCATAAAATAAATTTGAGCGGTATACCGTTATTTCTGAGCGGTACAGACGAGTACGTGGGTAAATTTTTTTATCGTAATATTTTTAATTGTAACCATTTATAATGAACGGCTATAAGGTACTACGGTAATATTTAATGACATTTTATTAAAAAAAACGTTGACATACATAAATTTATGACCTTCCATTTCAAAATTTTTTCTGCCCGAAGTTGAATTTTTGGGACTTCCCCTTACGAAAACTTTAAAATGTATAAAAACAATTTGGTATACTTACCATTTTCCGCAGTATTGAGAGCGCCTGAAGTTGAGCCTGTCTGTGAAGCTGTAATATAAATAAATAGTATTGAAGTGTCTGTTTGTAATTTCAAATTAAATATTCACTAAATGTACTTAATTTCTATCTGCCTTTAATATGGATGGCGCTTTTGCTTTTGAAATAGTAGAAAGAGTTTTTATTTTATACTAGTAGACCCAACAGACTTCGTGCTGTCAAAAAGGTATATGTATATATTATATGTTTATATATTAATATAAGTATGGGTTTATGTATGTCTATATCTGCATTACACTATTATTATTATAAATCTCATTTTTCCTGTTAGTTAATTAAGTTCTATCGTTGTTAAATTTTGTATATAGTTATGTTTAGTTACACGTACTTGGACCTCTACCGCATCTCATTAAGTACTCTCCTATGTCAAAGGTCTAATGGATTAGATCGTTTAAGAGATAAGCTGTTCTATGTACATCCATTATCATTTTATATGGTTTTATCTGTTTTGATAAATCAGTCTTGAAATATGGCAGATTTCAGTTTTACGAATGATTTTTGAAATGTAATTACAGCAATGCGAAAGTTGGAAGGGGAAGACCGAGGCGAACGTTCCTGGACCAAATCCAGGACATTTTAAATAACGGCCAGGTCAAGAGTACTCTAAACCGACGAACTTCTATGAAAGGTTTAATGAGATTGAAAGAAGCGAAGGAGATATGCAAGGATCGTGGCAAGTGGAAGAATGTTGTCTCTGCCTACCCCTATGGGAAGGAGGCGTGATGCTATGTATGTATTACAGCAGTACTAATGATCTTATTTCTCTCACATTTTGTGACTATTCAATCGATTTTGAACTTCGGTAATAAAGTGCAAATTGACTCTTGCTTAGACAACAGTGAGTACTTGTAATTTAATATGAACTTTATTGAATAACAATAAAGGTCAAATTGACTCTACATCTAAGTTAGAAAACGTTTGGATGGGAGACAGAAAAGGGCTGTTTTAGGAGGTTTCCCCTGCAATTATTCGAACTTTTGTCACCATAAAAACCATCCTTGGACTTCAACAAACATTTAAAAAGAAGAAGTGGCAAAATTGACCCAGGCGTTCTTGAGTTATGCGTTTACCAACACATTTTGCGATTCATTTTTATATTATAGATTAAATATACGAGGTGTGTTCAAAAAGTATCGCGAATTTTGAATTTTCGCAAGTTACGTATATTCGAATTTCGAATTTTTTCTGGCGTTATGTTGGTACACATGTCTCTCACTTATGCCGACAAGCTCGGCCATTTTGAATGTTCATTTAATTGTTGACAACTGCTTGCACGTGTTTTGGATCGTCTTCGATTTTTACCTATTCAAAAAAATGGATCAAAGAACCTGTATCAAATTTTGTGTGAAAAACGAAATTAAGTGCGCGGATGCATTCCGAATGTTGACTGTGGCATACGGAGAAGCTACCTTGGACCGAAGCAACGTTTATCGGTGGTACAAAATGTTCTCAGAAGGCCGAGAAGATGTGAACGACGAAGAGCGTGCCGGACGCCCGAGCACTTCAACAACAGACGAAAAAATTAATGAAGTGGAGAAAATGGTATTGGCCAATCGTCGAATCACCGTTAGAGAAGTTGCTGAGGACCTAAACATATCGATTGGCTCGTGCCATTCGATTTTTATCAATGATTTGGGCATGAGACGGGTCGCCGCGAAATTCGTACCAAAATTGCTCAATTGTGACCAAAAACAGCATCGCATGAACATTGCTAATGAGATGTTAAACTCTGTCCGCGACGACCCAAATTTGCTCCAGAGGGTCATAACTGGTGACGAATCGTGGGTTTATGGTTATGACGTGGAAACCAAAGCTCAATCATCTCAATGGAAGCTGCCGCACGAACCAAGACCGAAAAAAGCGCGCCAAGTTCGATCGAATGTGAAAGTTTTGCTGACAGTTTTCTTTGATTGCAGGGGCGTGGTGCATCATGAGTTCTTGCCACAGGGAAGAACGGTCAATAAGGAATATTACCTGCAAGTTATGCGCAATTTGCGCGAAGCAATCCGCCAGAAACGCCCGGATTTGTGGAAGAACAAAAATTGGCTTTTGCACCACGATAACGCCCCTGCTCACACATCGTTGCTTGTGCGCGACTTTTTGGCCAAAAACAACACACTAATGATGCCGCAGCCACCGTATTCCCCAGATCTGGCCCCCTGTGACTTTTTCTTGTTCCCTAAACTGAAGAGGCCCATGAAAGGACGACGTTACTCTTCTCTTGACGAGATAAAGACGGCATCGAAGGAGGAGCTGAACAAGATAAAAAAAAATGATTTTTTGAAGTGCTTCGAAGATTGGAAAAACCGTTGGCACAAGTGTATAATATCTCATGGGGATTACTTTGAAGGGGACAAAATAGATATTCATGAATAAATAAATAATTTTTGAAAAAACACAAAATTCGCGATACTTTTTGAACACACCTCGTATAACTTACCAATCGGTAGATTACTTATAGCGCCTGTCACAGGTCCTGCTGGTACAGCTGTGAGAAAACACATTTATATTGCAATTGCGATTCAAAATTTTGAGAATATATTTTATAAAGATTAAGATTTTATATTACGCGTAACCAATTCAAAAATCAATATTGAGTTTTCTATTAAGATTTTCTCAATATTTGCCCGAAGTTGGGAAGTTAGCGGTGTGATCCACCCCCGTACCTCGGAGAGCACGTTAAGCCGTCGGTCCTGCGCCTGATCTCTCTCCGGTTGTGTCGGATTCCCGTTATATCGGACTATGAGAGTGAAGGAATAGAGAGTGCACTCGTTGTGTACTATGCCTGCCAATCCGCAGTGGAGCAGCGTGGTGGGTCTATGCTCTAAAGGCCTGTGCCCAGCAATCGGACGTTAATGGACTGTTGCTTACTTTTTTTACTTTTATTACACGTAATAACTCTTTATCATTTGTGCCTAATACCAGTTTATACCTAAGCAAATGGCATTTAACTCCAAATTATTGGAAAATGTCCATCAATCTAAGGCATAGGAATGAATTATCTGTTTAACGATGAGATGTCACAGAGAACACGACTTTTTTATATAATTTGTACAGTTTACTTGAGATCTACCACGGTGTTTTATTTACATAATTCAAGCGTGTTATTTAATAAGACATAAAATAATCGCACTAAAAGAAGTTCCAAGACGAAGTTTATGCATATCGTTGTTTGAAAAGATTTTTATCTTGTTACGCCAAAGAAATATTTGCCTACTTCTAACGCGTGTAGATAAGTACACACACACTTTTTTATTATACACATTACTTCCAATGATGGTAATAAAAAACGACTTATAATCGAAAGTTACGTTCCTTCAAGTCCTGTCCGGAGAAGAGTCCACAACAAAATCAGTTTATTATATTAAGATTAGAGCAATTCATTGACTCCTACTCGTTTTTATCGCCTAAGTAACATTTTAAATTATAGTATGATTTTTCCATTACTTTTCTTTTAACAAGGGACTTTAATTTCTTTAATAACGTATAAATAAGTAAATGGAGCCTATTATGTCCCACTTCTGAGCACAGACTCCTCATAGGAGAGAGGGTTTTTAGAGAATAGAACCACGAGTTTTCTCCATTGCGAATTAGCAGGCTACACATACTCCAGAATTACTCCCGGGATATACCGGTTTCCTCACGAGGATTTTCTTCACTAAAAAGCACATTGATGGATTGGAAAAACAACCATTTTATTTTTATAAAGAGAAACTTAACGGTGCCAGTTTTCAAACCAGCGATTTCTCTAATCGAGAATCCTCTCGTCACACTACTTATCCATTAATCCATCATGGCTCTTATATAAGTAAACTATAATATCTCAAGTAGGGACTGCTTACCACTATTTGAGATTAACCGCTATGCAGTAGAAGCCATGTTATAAAGGTGATATGCAAAATAGCTTACCGCTTGGGACTGCGTCGGTAACAACTTGACCGTCGGCTGCATCTGAAATTAATAGCTGTGTATTTTATTTATGAAATAATCTTCTTTTCTTCAAGGTTTTTAACATTTTTTTGTCATAAAGCTACTGATATCTATAAATACCTCTATGTTATGCCATAATTTACAACGTATTTTATATGTGGAGAACATCACAGTTTGCCTCATTTAAACACACATATATGACCGCTTAGTACTTATTAACAATATATTTTATTTTCTCCTAAATAAAAACATATTAAATGTTGTTTCTGTTATAAAGTTTTTAAGATAAATATCAAAATTAACAGAGTAACACTAAGAAAAACACGGATCAAAATCAATCCAGAAGAAGCAATCAATCCAGTATTTGAACGTTTAATACTTATATACAAGAAATATTTTTAGATTAAAAAAATATTGAGTTAAAGGGTCACATTATTATGTATTTTCTTAGGTAAGAATCAAAAGAATTGAAGTGCAACTAAGAAAAGAACATGGATCAAAATCATGCAGAAATATATCGAGTAGAAAATTATATTTGAGAGTCTAGTACTTATAAATAAAAATATTGCTTAAACATAAAAAATGTTGTATTAAAGGGTAATATTGTGATGAAACTGCCTCATTGGTCTAGTGGTTAGCATGTTCGACCACAGATATGAGGTCCGGGGTTTGAGTGCTGGGTCGGGCCAATTCAAAAATCAATATTGAGTTTTCTATTAAGATTTTCTCAATTTTTGCCCGAAGTTGGGAAGTTGGTGGTATGATCCACCCTCGTGCCTCGGAGAGCACGTTAAGCCGTCGGTCCTGCGCCTGATCTCTCTCCGGTCGTGTTGGATTCCCGTCACACCGGACTACGAGGATGAAGGAATAGAGAGTGCATTTGTTGTGTACTATGCCTGCCAATCCGCAATAGAGCATCGTGGTGGATCTATGCTCTAAAAACCCTCACTCCTTGGAGTGAGGAGGCCTGTGCCCAGCAGTGGGACGTGAATGGGCTGCCACTTACTTACTTACTTATTGTGATATAGTTTTTTAGATAAAGACCAAAATTGACAGAGTAAAACTCAAAAAGAAAATGGATCAAAATCAATCTAGTAGTTTTTACGTGATGTTCCCACAGCAGTACACTTCTATTGTTTTTTTTACGAGTATATTTATAAGTATATATACAAGTAGCAGTCTATTAACATCCCACTTCTAAGAAGAAGGCATCCTTCCTCATAGAAGAGAGGTTAATTAGAGCATAGACCCAACACGATGGTCAATTGCAGATTGACAGGCTACAGAAATCTCACAATTACTTCTGACGCCGGTTTCTTCACGAAGTTTTCCTTCACAGAAAAGAGCAATGATGATTTTAGAAGTGAAACTTCTTTAGGCGCACGAGGGTACAATTTTGGCGGATGAGACGCATGATTAGCGTCACGAATATGTGCAGCGTTTTTTATGCTTATTCATTTGAAGGTTAGGTAGTTTTAATATTTACAAATAATATGTGGCATTTTAATTCAAAAACAAAATTGAATCAATAATTTCTTATAAAAAACACGTGACATTTTTATTAACAATTCGTCACTTGAGATTGCGATTTCTATTAATTTTCAGCACTTAATATATCTTTTTCCCTCCCTCTAAGTCTCGGAAATCTAAAGTTTTAGATTTGTATAAATAAAAACAAGACTTTAAGATTAGTTTGCCAAAGAAGTTTCACTTTTGACACGTGTACTTAGTACGCACGCACTTTTAACTTTTTTATACACGTAAGTTACACAAAGTACAAATAGACAAGTTTTTAATTATACTCGTATACTTAGGTACAGTATAAAATATTACTATAAACTATTCTATGAGCGTTACTTTGGTACTGGAATGTCACAAGCACAAAACACAATATTGTGTACATTCTGATTATAATCTCATCACTGTACTGATTGAATATGGTCGATTATTCTTATTAATCGATCATCGCGTGTTTTGTTTTTAGTACGCCTTTAATTTTTGCCCAATTAAACCCAAGTATGTAAATATATACATATTTCACAGCTACAGGATGTTCCTGTTAGATTATACTTTATTAAGTAGTAACACAAAAATACTACAATATTCAGTATTAGAAAAATCGAGTGAACATTGTATTTCAGGCTATATGTATAAGCCTCGTGGTGATTGCTTTAAAGATTAAAAGTGGTTGGTGAATATGTGAGCTTTTCTTCAAAGATCCCACTTCTGATTTCATTTATTTATTGTCAAAAATGTACAGCATCTTAACTAATTAACGTACAGTCAAACAAATCTTATTCCAATTATAGATTTTCCTTATGTTTTTATAAACAGTCACAGCTGACACTCCGTGTGTATGTGTAGGAGGATGTGTGTGTGTTTTATTTTATTTATTTATAGATTGTAAATGTGAAGTTTGAATTTTTTTTAATGTGTAAATTTGCATTTTTTAAATTCCTAGCTGACCTAGCTGACAAATTTAATGCTTTAGGTTTCCAAGAATTAAAATATTAAAAGTATCGAATATTAATACAAATAAATAATTGAAATCTCAAATGACGTATTGTAAATAAAAATGCCACGTCTTTTTTGTCAATATTAGAAATTATTATTTAAATTTTGTTTCTGAATTTCAAATTTGGAAATGAAAATTTATGAAATATTTCATATTTTATGTGAAATAATAAATTTTTAAATGACAAGTGACAAATTAAAATGCCACATGTTATTTGTAAATATTAAAACTATCTAACCTTCAAACGAATTAGAATAAAAAAAAAGCTGCTCTCATGCGCCTAAAGAAGTTTTACTTCAAAAAAGACACTTCGTTACAACAGGAACCATGTATAAAATATTTCAAACATTCTGTAGTATTTGCACTCGTCCTAGAATCAATAATATATTCATGTACATGATGTTACATCCCGTCGGAGCGAGGTTATTAATTAAATTATTATTGAACCTTTGTAATCATTATGTTTCTCGTAAAACTAGTGCTATCTATTTGTTTGTTACAATATTTTTTTAAAACCATGTTTGCATAGACCTTAGAATGTTCGCTCGTCTTTTATTGGCTCCCGTAATTTGGTCGAATGGCGCTAAAGTTAAATGGCGTTAAAAACCAACAAAGTTTAGACACGAATCTACTCTTGGCATGGACCCCAAATTCTTAAGAAACCAGAGGTTTTGCAAAAAGGCTAACCTGAAGCCTGCCAAACAATTAGCCCGGGCTGCTGAGAGAAAGGCAACAAGAGAAGTAAAGCCTAAGAAATTAGTAGTTCATGAGTAATAAGTAATAAAGTTTGCCCCTTGGGACTTAAATTTCCCATGAAAAATTACCAAATGTTGTGATTTTTATGTTTGCTAATAGTTGAAATGTTGAAAACTTTAAGATATCTTAAAAATTAAAACTTACGTCAAGGATTTTCATTGTTATTCACATCTTTTATATAAATCACAAACACAAAAAATCACTAATAAACACTCACGTTTTATAAAATACCACAAAAAATGTTAACGACCTTCGACGCGACACACGCACCGTTAGTAACGGTCACTTTGTAACTGATTTATTTAAATTTTTCTATTATCTGGTATAATATTACCACATATTTTGTTACGACAGTTACCGAGAAGCGAAATGGATAATATATTTTATGACTAAATACTAATAATATATTTTAAAAGAGATACTTATTTTTCTGACTCCCCTAGTTGAGACAACTGTCGTTTCCGTACCGTAAATAAACATAATTAGAAAAGCCATATACAATTAAAAATACACGGGTATATGCTTTGAAAAAAACGTTGAACTAGATTGTTAAATGAGGTTCTATCTCATTAAAATAAGAAATAATATACGTAGGAGCCGTCGTTTTATATATTAAAAGGTTAACTGTACGACAACATCTGCCTGAAAGATAACATTTCCTTACAATACTTGGTGAAGAGATCAAATAACAAGTTTGTTTGTTCAATAAAGCTACCTCCACAATGAAGTGGTGTTAAAGAAAAGAGAGAATTTAATCCTGAAGTCATAACTTTTGTAAAAAGAGCACTTTTATACAAAGAGCCTCTTTACCATGACTGTGTCTAAAACTTTTTCCTATCTGCACGTGGAGCGATGAAGATCTGTGTGGATGTGGCAATGTAACTGATATATAAAACTCTTGTGTCATGATTTTATGTTTATATTTCTCCGACACGGCTTGACCGATTTTTATGAAATTTTACATGTATATTCAATAGGTATGAGAATAGGTTTATAGCTAATTTTACACTCCTAAGTGTTAAGGGTGGTTCACCCCAAAAAAATATTTTTTTATGTTATTTGGACAATTTTTTTTTAGTTAATTGTTAAGGTGTAGAATGAAAATATAGATTTAGTCTTTCATTTTTATCCTTTCACCACCAACCCGTATATTTTAATTGCGATAATAGTTATTATATATGTCGGAGAATAATAGAGAACGGAGCACATAAACCACAGGGGCGTGGGGTTCTCCGCCGACATCGTCATTAATGGGATCCATTATTTAATTTCTTATTCTGTGGGAGTTCGGGGGTAACGTTAGTGCAATCAAACATTTTATTAATTAACTCGGATTATATTGTTCAATCACTTAATGTTCCCGATATCAATTTACTCAAACTCATTAACAGTAATAGCTAGGAACGTGACATTTTCAATAGTCAACCACTCCGGCCGACCGCCACTCGAGAACTGCCGAGAGACGCGCCGGACTGCCACTTTTTGACTCTGCCCCCACGCTGATACACAGATGGCGCCAGCGATCCACAGACTCTTGCACTCCGACATATATATTAAAACGAGAACTACGCGGGTTACAACGCTGAGCACTGCTAGTGTTTATTATGTATATTAACAATTGGATATTTCTTTCTGTATGCCGGTGAATTTAAGAATGGTTTCAAGTGGTAATTCGATCCAAATTTCCTCATATTGCCATTGGATCGAAAACTACACGATTTGTGTGTGTTTGACGGATTCCAGATGGCTGAAATACCAACTACTGCACATCCCAAATATAAATCACGAAAACCTAAGAAAATATCATATTTAGGTTATTTTAAGATAATAGGTGTTAGAAATTATAATACGTCGGTAATTTGTAAAATAAAACGTGCTAGATTTCAATGAAGTAATACAAACATTCATTAACTTAATTACGCATAATTATCTATTTCAGCAATAAAACGGAGATGAAAACTACTGCAAAGTAGTTTGGAATACTTGCGTGATTATTAATTATTACTGATAATTATATTAAGACAATAAAAATTTATTGTTTAACACTCGAATAAATGGTTAAATGTGTGTCGGAATAACTTTGAGAGTCGATTAACAATTAATTTTGTAATAGAAATAATATAAGAAAACTAAATTCCTGGTCATTCTAGGGCATTCTTCATTCTAGACCAGAGAAGAAAAATACAGTATTTTCTTGCATAAATATTCAATAAAAATTGTTCGTCATACGGTACGATCGGGAATTCGTTTTAGGAAACATAAAAGTTAAACATAAAGCCATTTTTCGTAACGAGTTTGCGGAATATAGTATAATCATTAAAGAGCTAGTTTATTTTCTTTCTTTTGCACCCCTTTTTTTAGTATTCTTATTTATCAATATAAGTAACTTTTTAGATATAATAGTCCTCGTCGTCGTCGCTTCAACCGATCTTGCGCCGCCTGGCTCCAGCGGCTACCGGCGACCCTCTTTATGTCGTCGGTCCATCTTATAGGGGGTCTCCCTACACTGCGCCGTCCGGTGAGGGTCGCCACAGCAACTCCGGACTATGTGTCAAAGTCCATCGGTCCTTCGGACTATGTGCCCCGCCCATTGCTACTTCAGGTTCGCGATTCGCAAGACCATATCGGTGACTCTAGTTCTACAACAAATCTCTTCATTTCTGATTCGATCACGTAGAGAAACTCCGAGCATAGCCCTCGTCATCACACGCTGAGTGACTCTGAACTTCCGCATGAGACCCATAGTCAGCGACCACGTCTCAGAGCCGTAGGTCATCACTGGCAACACACACAGTTCGAAGACTTTGGTCTTCAGGCACTGAGGGTTATCGGACGAAAATATCTGGCGTAACTTCCGACCGAGTTGGATTCGGCGGTTGACCTCCTTCTCGAAATTGGATCTTCCTAGCTGGACTATATGTCCCAGGTATGTGTACTCGTCAACAATTTCGAGAGCTGAGTTCGCAATGATGACTGGGTGAGGCGGTACATGGATACTCGACATAACATTCGTCTTGTCTATGTTCATTTTCAGGCCCACCGCTTAAGAAACTCTGCTGAGGTCATCGAGCTTTATATTGAGATCTTCCAGGGTCTCTGCCATAATGACTACGTCATCGGCAAACCGTACATGAGTGATGTACTCGCCGTTGATGTTGATGCCTAGTCCACGTTCCACTCCAAAAGCTTAAAAAAGATCTTCCCGCGCCGCAGTGTAAAGCTTCGGGGAGATAACATCTCCCTATCCCACTCCACGTTGCAGTTGGATAGACGCTCTGCTTTGGTCCTGTATACGGACTGACATGGTGGCTACCGGTACATACACGTGTTGAAGTTCTTGTACGAAAACGCCACCATGTCAGTCCGTATATAGGATATAATAGTATTTTAGTTTGATTGTAGACGTATCAATTTGTATGGCATGCTAAGTTAGCCTATAAGTGCGATATACAATGTATAACTTTACTGGTGTAATATTTATTCATCTTACCCAACTATCCCACTTTACCCTGCCAATTTCCCAACTTCGGGTAACTATTGAGAAAATATTGATAGAGAACTCAATATCGATTTATTAATTCGATCCACATGTTACTTCAAAAGATGTAACTTTAACCTCTATGCAAGATAGTGGCATTCAGGTTAAACATATTGACTATTTTCACGGGTACATACCACGATGGCGTTTTTGAATTTTGTCGATATTTCGACCCAGTTGCATGGATCGTGATCACGACGTAACTGTTTACCTTACAACATCACGTTTTTATTTTGAAAACTGTAGTCAATATGTCGATAAACCACGATAATTTAAGTTTAAAACAATTAGAGACAGGCTAAACTACCTAATTTTACTGTTCATGCCTCACTGCTTTGCCATATAAGGTGAGTAATCTATATATTAGTTTGTATAAAACATAAAAATTGGTTCTATGTCTGACCTAACTGCCTCATCTTGTTCGGTTAAACACATGAGCTCCTGGGTTCTTGAAATTCTCGGTCGGTCCTGCGCCTGATCTCTCTCCGGTCGTGTCGGATTGCCGTCCAAACGAACTATGAGAGTGAAAGAATAGAGAGTGCGCTTGTGTAAGCATATACACTTATGTACTAAGCCTGTCAACCCGCAGTGTAGCAAGTCTATGCAGTTTATGCACTGAACTTCTTTCTTCTACGAGTGAGGAAGCCTATTACCAGCAGTTGGACATTAATAGGCTGCTACTTACCGTTTAGTCTATTTATTTTATTATCTCATCATAAGAAATACAATAAATATTCATTTTACGGGGTGCAAACACAAACTCTCACAAGTTTTTCCGTGCACCCTGTCGGCGACATATGGTTTTTTTCTTAAATTACATATATGTGATGTTTTCCTATCCAAGAAGTGGTATTTTATGTTTTGGTAGAATCCTGTCATATGATTTCTAGTACTGGTTAATTTTTATCACAAAAGTAGCGTATCTGAGAAATATTTTAGCGAATCCGTGTGTTTTTATAAGTTTTTTCGTGAAATTGAGTGCGGCGCCCCGCAGTTTAATATAACGGCTCATCCATTCACTCCGAACAATATGCCAAAGTTTCACACGTCAACTTTTTACATTTCGGGATACATCATTTTTTATTGGCCACCTTTTGGCGGTAATCTGTTTGTATTTGAAACTCAGACGATTTTCTTGTGTATTATATTTTTAAATGGTTAAAAAAAGTTGCAAAATATAGCTGTTTTACGTTTTCGGTATGGTGTGGCTGCTGCACAACAATTAAACCTTGATGATTCTCCTAAAAAAGCTTCCAAGGTCGATCTCCGGTAGGGCGAAATAAATAGCATTTCCTAATTTGTCTGAGCCTGGACCGCAAGGAGCCGACCCCCCCCCCCCCCCCCNCCGCCCCCCCCCCCCCCCCCCCCGGCTGTGGCAGTTATAAAGAGTCAAGTGTAAAATCTTAAATTGGTAAGACAGTGTTTCTTATTATATGTTTGATTTAAGGGTCACGTTTAAAAGGGATATTAAAGATATCACAGATTTAAAATGCGATGGCACAGTGGCTGGCGAGACGTACGTTTTCTACGTTCCGGTTTTGTTTTCATAAATGTAGGTAGATTCAGTTATTTTATTAAGATATATTTTTATTCTGATGAACAATTTGGACATGTATGTTATAAATTTCCTTTAATTATCCAAACTGGGTATTAAATCCAGAAATATTCCTATCGAAAAGAATAATTTTATTGCGACAACGAAGTAGTCTATAGTATACCAATTTTAGTATAGAAGTAGCAAAATTATGATAAATACCTGCGTATTCAATCCTTTAATTAGTTAATGGGGGATAATTCCGAAATTAACACCTTGCGGGAACTCTGAAGTAGGAACAGGTGCTACTTCCAAGTAAGGTATGCAAATTGGGAAACTCGTCCCTCAGGACACTGGATTTGCAGTTTATTGTGAAAATCTTTTAATAAAAATATTCAAGGAACAATTTATATATATTTCACAGGTATTAAAACGGTTTTTAATAAAATATCATTTAATAGGATAAGAACTTATACAGAGGTAAGAATATAGTTTAAAAATTTTCGGCACTTTTGTTTTTTGAAAATGTATAATAGTAGTTATAGTGGCATAACTACAGCAGTTGGACAAATGATATTGCAGACTTTTTTGTAGATATTAATACGTTCTATAAAACTGTAGAACATTTTTTTGTTCTGTCATCAATAGTTTTCGCAGATTTTTTGTGACAAAGTTTTTTACACGTTGGGTTACATAAATGCATTTATATAAAGGATCCCTACTTTTTTGAGAAAGTAATATAGCCTATGACAATCAGTCCAATCGGTCCAGTAGTTTTTGTGTAAAAACATTACAAACATTCATACAAAAACACAAATGTTTCCTCTTTATAATATTAGTTTAGATACTTAAATATAATGTAATTTAGAGATATATAAAGTGTGAGTAAGAAGAGTGTAAAAACGTTGTAACATATATCACATGCAAAATTTAAATAAAGCCTACAGTCGTAATAACATAATGGCTTTAACAAAGGCTTTGTATGTACCTAATTGTTTTTTCGCTCCAGCAAGTAATAAAATGGACATAAAACGAAACGAGCGTCACGTATTTAAATCTTTTTAATATTTCCTTTTACACGTTATTCCTTGAAAACGTTGGTGAAGTTGTATAAAAGAATTTCGTTTTGAAAATTAAATTACTGCATTTTAATACGTTCAAGAATTAAAAACAATTACTTTCTCCAACAAAAAAAATAGGGGTCCCTAATAAATGTCTCAAAAAATCAAAGTCATTGCGTGCGCTGTGGAAACTATTGATGATAGAACAAAAAAATGTTCTACAATATTATAGAACGTATTAATATCTACAAAAAAGTCGGCAATACCATATGTCCAACTACTGTAGCTATGCCAATATTTTTTAATTTTAAATATTAAAATTAATGAAAGTACTGACAATAATCAAACCATATTATTCATACCTTTACATTAAATCTTATCCTATTAAATAATATTTTATTAAATACCGTTTCAATACCTGTAAAATACTTTTTTAAATTATTCAAATCGGACATTCCATTCAAGAGATATAATGAATTTAAAAAATTTTGTTTGCAGTGGACCACTTTATTCACTTGTCATTATACACACATATAGACAGAAAAGACTTTATATATTCCAGAATGACTATTTTTATACGTTAGCACACTTTTTATAGAATATTCAGTACACATATTTGTATATATTTTTCCCACCGTAATTAAAAAGTAAGTGAAATAAAACTTTTATGTTAACAAAAATACAATTTCCGAACAGAAAACTAAATATCTGTTTAAATACGACCTGGGACTCGTAAGTAGCAGCCCATTAACGTCCCACTGCTGGGCACAGGCCTCTTCACTCATATGAGAGAGGGTTTTTAGAGCATTGACTCACCACGCTGCTCCACTGCGGATTGGCAGGCATAGTACACAAGTGTACTATACCTTTACTCTCATAGTCCGACGTGACTGCAATTCGAAACGACCGGAGAGAGAGAGAGATCAGGCGAAGGATCGACGGCTTAACGTGCTCTCCGAGGCACCGGGGTGGATCACACCGCCAACTTCAGGCAAATATTGAGAAAACCTTAATATCTGTAGCTGCTCAAGCTGACCACTACACCCATTGGTCTAGGCAGTTCATTATGTTAATAAAGTCAGTAATAAATACTAAAAACAGAAACAACTAATATTAATTAATGTAAAATGAGACTGCAACACCAGTCCGTTTCAAAGGCATTATATATTAGATCGTGTAATTAATTCTTATTAACTCCAACAAAGCGGTAACGAGGAAGCGTGACTTGTGTATTTGCATTATTAAAGCGTTATCTTTGTGAGGGAAAACCTTATTTTTGGAGCCTAAAATACTAATAATTAAGTCTAGTAACTTCAAGTTATTGAAAGACTAATGGCGTGTCTAACTTTGTGTACAAATAGATTTTTGAAGTAAGTTTTAATTTTTAAGATACGAGTCTATAAATACAAGACGGACTTTTTCAACTGTCTCAAAATTTATCGCACCATGACGCTACAACAGAGTCTTAATTTAGTAATCAAAAGATAACATTGTATAGTTTAACTATTAGCAAACTTAAAAATCATAACATTTGGTAGTCTTTCAGGAATATTTGAATCCAAAGAGTCACTTTAGCGTCATTCGAACCGCGGGGCACTCGACGCAAAACCAATATTTTCGTTAAAAATCACGGACAATCTGAGGGCTATCTGGAGATTCTTCATATATTAAATTTATTTATTATTGAACTATGTGGCCCTCCAATAATTAATAGTAACATGTATCTCTCGAGAACAGCATGTAATCCCATCCTTGTTTCACTCGAAGCGGGCATCTTATCCCGTATAATTAAGTCATACAATATTAACTTCACTAGAACCCTCAAATATTCAATACATTGCAGACTTAGCCAAATTGTGCATGCATGAAAGCCATTAATAAATAAATAAAGCAATCTAATGTAGCTTTTTATATGTAATCTTATATATGTATATATAAAATCTTTGGAAATATATATTTGATTGTTTTAAACTTAAACGTCACCTGAAGACTCAATTGGCGTAGTGTATGTATAAAAGTTACAATGTTATCGAGTTATGTAGTCTTGTTGTGTATGACATACATACTTAAACATACACTGTGGGCATCATATGAGATGAGACCTTTGTCCAGCAGTGGATGTTCACCGGTTGAAGTGAGTGAGAGAGTGAATAAGAATGTGCCAATACATACTTGCTTTAACTTTAATTTTACAAGAAGACTCAATTAATGAAATGAATGAAATGACTAATAATAATAATTTTAACTAATGTGCTAATACTTATTTGTTTTAAACTGTAATTTTTCATGGATACTCAATTGGCGTAGTGTATACATAAGCGTTACAATGTTATTGACTTATTTAGTCTTGTTATTAATAACATTCCCGAAAAACAAACTAGCCGTTCTTTAGTTAACTTTAACTAATGTGATAATATTTGTTTGTTTTAAACTTAAACCTCATATGGAGACTCAATTGGTGTAGTGTATAAATAAAAGTTAAAATAGTTAACTTATTTTGGAATTAATTTTTACGGCCTTTAATTTCATGTTAGTGCGGATGATTTTAGTTGTTAGTGAATATTATATTGTAAAAACTGCCTCATTGGTCTAGTGGTTAGCATCTTCGACTACAGACATGAGGTCCTGGCTTCAAGCCCCGGGTCGAGCCAATTCAAAAATCAATATTGAGTTTTCTATTTAAGATTTTCTCAATATTTGCCCGAAGTTGGGAAGTTGGCATTGTGACCCACCCCTGTGCCTCGGAGAGCACGTTAAGCCGTCGGTCCTGCGCCTGATCTCTCTCTCTGGTCGTGTCGGATTCCCGTCACATCGAAATATGAGAGTGAAGGAATAGAGAGTGCACACTTGTGTACTATGCCTGCCAATCCGTGAGGAGCAGCGTGGTGGGTCTATGCTCTAAAAGCGTTTGATCCTCAGAGTGAGGAGGCCTGTGCCTAGTAGTGGGACGTTGTTGGGCTGTTATTTACTTACTATTATATTGTACACATTAGTTTTTATTGTTTGTGACGTTGGTAGATTTTATGGTTGCTTTTTGACTATAGCGGAAGGGTAAAAAAGAGCCAGAGTTGATGACCCGCCATGTTGAGGTGTATTGGAATGTATATCGAAAGATATAAATTATGTATTGTTTAAGCAGTGATTACCGTAAAATTAAACTAAAGTACGATATAACCAATTAGTCTTTTACTATGTTATAGACTTAGTCTTGTTATTTATAACATTCCCAAAAAACAAACTAGCCGTTCTATAGTAAACATTAACTAATATGCTAATATTTATTTGTTTTAAACTTAAATTTCATATGAAGACTCAATTAGCGTAATGTATACATAAAAATTACAATGCTATTGAATTATTTATGGTTGACAGTAATCTCACTTAATGGTGATGAAAGACTTGGTAAACTTTAAGGGCCCTAAACAATAGAGGGGACTATTACTAATATTTATTTAGATGCAAGTTTGCAGGAACCCATGAAACATAGGAAAATCATATATTTATGGGAGCGAATTATCAATCTAAGTCATTCTTGCATTTACTTAAACACACAAAAACTTCAAAATCAGTACCGCTATTTAGGGGAGAGTTACATACACCTTACAAACCCGTCTAGAAGATTTCAATGAGGATTGCTATAGGATAATCTATTTTTATTGTCAACAAAAGCTATTCTTGAATACATCTAAACCCACAAAAAAATATTGATAATAGCCCAGCCGTTTAGGTGAAGGAGTCTAGATTACGACGAGTCAAAAAAGGGAGAGAGGAAAGCTGAAGACCACATGGGTGAAGAGGGTCCGTAGGGACCTGGTAGAGGCAGGTTTGACTAAAGATGACGCTTTCAATAGAGAAATTTTTTATGTACGCACTCAAATGAAACCGCGAGGCATTGCTAGTAAATTATAAGTGTGGGAAATTTCATGGTCCTCCGTCCACCGTAAATAGCTATATAAAAGTTTTCCTTCATGTAAATGTCAATGTCTCGCAAAACAACGATAACAAATAATGTAAATCAAAAGCAATCTAAAGAATTGTTTATAAAACTGTCTATGCACTGGCATATGATTCTTACTGAATAACATATTTTATGTTTGAATTAAACCGCTCCACTGTGAAAGCCCTTCTACACACAGAGCATGAGAGCAATTCTGTTAAATAAGCAACGAAACAATCTAGCTGCAGTGGAGCTGCTTTAATAATAAATATAATTGCGCCCAACGGCTGCCAGTGCCGTGAACAATCATATATGTACGATATCATGTTTTTTATTACCAGTTTTTGACATTAATTGACGATCTGACACAATTGTAACGAATGCCA
The DNA here is from genome assembly GCA_015832385.1 of Elymnias hypermnestra. Taxonomy (NCBI): domain Eukaryota; kingdom Metazoa; phylum Arthropoda; class Insecta; order Lepidoptera; family Nymphalidae; genus Elymnias; species Elymnias hypermnestra. The sequence goes on along the minus strand of JACTOM010000033.1, from coordinate 5,156,173 downwards.
ATCTAGTTCCTATCATAAAAAGTAAGTAGCAGCCCATTAATGTCCCATTGCTGGGCACAGGCCTCACTCCAACGAGCGAGGGTTTTTTTAAAACATAGACCTACCACGCTGCTCCATTGTGGATTGGGCATAGCACACAAGTGCACTCTCTATTCCTTCACTCTCATAGTCCGATGTGACGTGAATCCGACACTAACGGAGAGATATCAGGCGCAGGACCGACGGCTTAACGTGCTCTCCGAGGCACTAGAGTGGCTCACACCGCCAACCTCCCAACTTCGGGCAAATATTGAGAAAATCTTAATAGAAAACTCAATATTGATTTGTGAAATGGCCCAACCCGGGACTCGAACCCAGGACCTCATGTCTGTAGACGAACATGCTAACCACTAGACCAATGATGCAGTTCCTATCACTGTGCCTTAAAAACAAAATCCCATGTTTTTTATGCATATTCTCTAAGTCTCAGAATCGGCTACTATCTATTTTTCAAAACTCTAAATATTAAGGGTGATCCACCCCAAAATTTGATTTTTGATTTTATACAACACTAAATTTTAACTTTCTATTACCCACCCCTATTTTAATAGCGATAATAGTAATTATATGAGAAACCAACGTTTGTAGGGTCAACTAGTTACTTTATAAATATCTTCCATATACAATCGAATTATTGTTATTTTGCATCGCTCGATAATTTTGATTTTGAATTATTTGTGAAAGTCCAGGGTAGGTTTATATGGTGGAAAAAAATATTCTTGGAATATGGTAAAAACAACAACTTCGCTATCCCTTGTAAACTATTTCTCTCAAACGTTTGATGTTCTTCCTGTTATTTAGAAATCAATTAAATTTAAAAATCGTTCAGAAATCATATAAAATTAAAAATTCGGGTATATTTTTTTTTGGTTTTAAATATATGTTCTGACGTTCAGAAATCAAATGACGTTTAAAAGAACACTTTTCTTTTTTTTTCAATTTTTTTGACATAAATACATGTCGGAGTGCAGTAGTCTGTGGGAGTGCAGTAGTCTGTGGAACGCTCCTCGTCTCTTATTCTCCGACATACATATATATTTTTTATTTTTTCAAAATATCTTTCTTTGTTTTACTTTTGATATACATTATAATACATTATTATAATTAATTTCATCACCAATTGCCTGCTTCAACCTGCTTGTGAGTTTAAAAGAAAACCTTTATGAGGAGGTCTCGCTCTACACATATTAATTGTAAGGTTTTATGACTGATTCATTAACGTGTGTTAGTGCATGTGTGTGTTTGTAGTATGAATAAATCGCCCATATTATGACCCCACCAGCTATTGGAGACCCGAGACCCTCCTTCCATCATTGGGTCAAGGCTCTGTTAGCTAGAACCCTGACCCTCCTTATCTTGTCAGCGTCTAGTGATTCCCCTCTGGTTCTCGCGGCTGCTCTGCACTAGTAAGCAGCCCTGAGAACTTCCACCTTGAGCTCCCATGGTGGATCACCTACACACAGGAGTGTTGCTGCCGTTCGTGACACTGGACGGTATTCAGTATAGCTCTGATCGCTATAACCCTCTGGGATCCGCACGCCTTGCCCGATTACACTTTTCATAACTCTTTCGCCACGCATTCACCAGGTTACTTTCCAGGTCAAACGTGCGTAAAGAAGTTTTACTTAAAAAACAACATTTCACGAGCATGTTATTAAACAAGGTGTTATTATAGCTCCGTCTAAACGTTTTTCGCATTTCGTCGGTTTTTGCGTAACGACGTGTCATCCGGCCGACGCCATTTAATTTCCTTATTGTAACAAACAGACGCGCTGTTAATTTTTTGTGTAACGGAATTACTTAATGGAGCGTTACGTTTTAATACGGTTGGATTAGGAAACATTTCGAGAGGTTGATATATTGTAGTTTGAGTTTTTATTTAAGTGAAAAAATGGATAATATTGAGCTAGATTTTACTTTAAATCTAAAACATTCGACAAAGTAGAATGAAGCTTTTTATATCATATACTATAGAAATTGTGATACTTTTCTGTTTATTTTTAACTGACTGTTACCTTATATCTTCCTACTGGGTGAACCGATCTCGATGATACTTTTTTTATATAAAAGGTCGTGTTTGACGTAGGGTCCCATTTATTTTAGTTTAATTCTGATGATGGCATCCATGAGAAAACCGTATAAGTCTTAAATTTGCATTAAGCATGTGCACGACAAATGTATGAATAACTCAGGATCACGCTAACCGATTTCGATGATTCATTATTCGTTGGAAAGGATATTTAAGGGTAGTTTAATGATAGTTTGGTTAGGTTTTGATCATGGGATCCCTGACAAAGTACGGAACATTTAATTCTTAGGAGCAAATTAACGACACTCGGCAGAATCTTTTATAAGCTATCCAGATATTTGAGTCGCCTACCGTAACGTTAGTATGATCAAGTGATTGTCGTATTTAAATATGATGATCAATGAAAGCCGCTGGAGCCAGGCGGCACAAGATCGGGTCTTGTGGGCATCATTTCGTGAGACCTATGTCCAGCAGTGGACGTCCATCGGTTGAAGCGACGATCAATGGAACTCCTCAACGGCTTACAGTAAGGGTGCGGTTTGTGGCAGAATATATAACTGTCTGTAATCAAATAGCAATGAGCTAAATATATAAAAGAAATTTTTGTATTGCAGCCAGTATAAATAAATAAAAACAGTCCAATCAGAAAAATAAAAGTAAACAAAATGCGCCATCAGAAGCAAATGGATGGGTACCCATAAGGCTAGCAGCGTTACCTCCTTGGACAACGATACTTATACGCTGACCGAAGAACCACCCGGCCTTAGGGTCACGGGTGACATTAACTAAGTGGGATGAAATTTCTTTTAAAAAGCTTTTAGCCTCAGGACCCCACGGTCCCAATGTCTCCACGCCAAAAGGCACAATTATGTATTCTAAAGCAAGGCTCTCATATTGGCGCCTCTTGGCGTTTTCAGCTAATGACGCCGCCGCTCCCGATGATTTGGAGGTAGCGTAGATGTGAGATGGTGCAAGCGTAGTATCAACACATGTAGCATCCCACACCAACAACCTTCCTTTTTTCCAAGGCATCAACGACATATCATCAGGTCTCTTACCATCATCACGTGCAATTCCATTCGGCTCGAAAATAGCCGGCACGTTAATGGTGATAAGGGTCCTTCTGATGATGTC
>JACTOM010000033.1:5098575-5144287 GCA_015832385.1 Elymnias hypermnestra | reverse complement strand
CCCCCCCCCCCCCCTGTGCCTCGGAGAGCTCGTTCTGCGTCTGAGCTCTCTCCGGCCATTTCGGATTGCCGTCACATCGGACTATGAGAGTGAAAGAATAGAGAGTGCACTTGTGTATTATACCTACCAACCCGTAGTAGAGCAGCGTGGTGGGTCTATGTTCTAATAACCCTCTCCCGTACGAGACAGGAGGCCTGTGCCCAGCAGTGGGACATTAATGGTCTGCTATACTTACCTTTTTACTGCTTTGTCATAAAATGAATGCTTTGGTAACCACCTCATTGATCTATTGTCAGCTTGTTCGGCTACAGACATGAGGTTGAGTTCAATATTTGCCCGAAGTTAGGAAGTAGTCGGTGTGTTCCACCCCTGTGCCTCGGAGAGCACTTTAAACGGTCTGCCTGCGCCTGATCTCTCTTGGGTCGATCCAGATTGCCATCACAAAGGACTATGAGAGTGAAAAAATACAGCGCCCTTGTGTACTATGCCTACCAACCCACAGTGAAGCAGCGTAATGAGTCTATGCTCTAGAAGTCAGGAGGCCTGTACCAAGTAGTAGAACGTTATCGGACTGCCAACAAAACTTGAAACTATAGAAGTTTAAAAATTTCAATTTTCGAGACTTAGAGAAAAGGAAAAAGGAAGATGTGATAAATAATTTAGTTGTGATTAAGATAGTTAGAAATCTAATGAATTTAGTTGTGATTAAAATATTAAAAGTGTCGAAAATTATTACAAATGTTTTATTGAAATCTCAAATGGCGAATTGTAATTAAAAATGCCATATATTTTGTCAATATTAGATATTATAAATTAAATTTTGTTTTTTATTTAAAATTTAGAAAAGAGAATTAATAAAATGTTTTCATTTTATGAAAAATACCTATAATAACCCTTACCTAATCTTCAAACGAACTAGCATGACAAACTAGCATACATTCGTGACTCTAATCACGCGATTTATCCCTCAATTTTACCGTCATGTAAAGAAGTTTCACTTCAAAAACTTTTAAACTCATTATATAACTTAATGATTTTTAATTTAAAGAAACAATATTTGGAAAAATTATATTAATATATAGCGTTACTAAAAATTTAAAAAAATATATTTGAACTTGATCCATTCAAGTAACATAGTATTTTGTTATAAATTGATATATTTGAACAAGACAGAATAAACAGGAAGAGTGAACTAATAGTAGGTATTTAAATTGTACATTATTTTCTTGAAAATGTCAAAATTTTTACGTACGTTTTTTACAACATTTCATGTATGTAGAGTCATTATCACACAGTGAACAGTTATTTTTTCACTATTAGTTATCAGAACACCAACTCACTTTAACTCAGAGCTTTTATTCTTTTCACTATTTATATATACAATTTAGCACTACTTTTCTTAAAACAACTACTCCACGAAACAACTCGAAAGACTATATTCATACAATTATTCCGTTTGTTAAAATTAACTCGTATTGTATAACATTTATTAATACTACACCAATTTTTTGGTATTTTTAAGTTAAGTTGCCTCTATATTGCTCAATAACTCCCAACATTTCAAAGCTATCAGTGTTGGCACCCAACATTCTATAGTCTTTTTTTGTTCGCTGGGAAAAGCTTTATATTTATGCACTGGCCTCGCAATACCCACTAAACCCCAACGGAACCCTCTTCATCCATAAATGAAACATCAGGGGTTCAACTTTCACATTCCTCCCTGGTGTTCCTGATGAATCCGATTGACAATTCTCAAAAGCGTAAGGACTTGCGCTAACAGGCGTTGCCTTGTATCCAGTCTACTCCGGCGGTAACTATCTAACGTAGTCATGGTGATTTTAAATGTAAAAACAAATGAAATACAAACTCAAATCTTTAATATTATGAAAATAAACAGTCTAACAGCATTCTCGCACCATTATACCGAAGTTTACATTCAAAACCATTAATAGCCTGAAAATTACAACCAAGTTATCTGTACGTAGATACACCCACTTCCTGCTAAGAACGAGCTTTGTCTTCGAACCTCTGTTCACATCCGGTTTTACTGCACGCCTTTAACGACTTAATATACAAAACAACATTCAACCTTCTCCCAATATAAATACAGATCATTCTAAAATGTATTTGCTAAGTTTAGATTTATGCCTTTGCTAATGTACAATACATTTTTTGTTATGCAAAAGTATTTAATGAGCCATTTGTTATAGTATATATCAAATGCTTCTGTTCGTTATTTCCCTAATGGATACAGCTATAAACAAGGAGACCGCTTTCGAAAACGAAGCCAGACGATACTACCATCCTGTTAGTACAGCTAAATGAAACGATAGCGTCAGCTTGGGTCAACGACCGCCAGCTACCGGCGTGGCCTGTCGTTGACCCAAGCAAACGTGTCAGCTGTTTATAATTTATATTTCATTGCTGGATTTTATTAGTGAATTATTGTATTTTTTATAAAGTTGTACTAACAGATGAGGCTTAAATAATGCCAACAATTATAAAAGTATGATTTTTTTTTAATCACGAACGTTTTTTTTCGTCCCATCACAAAGGTGTCATTAGCACTATCGTCTTTCTTCGTTTTCGGAATCAGTCTACTAATGACTTGTATAAAATCATTTCTTTTATAAGTAGTGCATAGTTATCAGTTAAATTAACTGAATTTTTGTTAGTTTATCGATTTCTCAATCTAATGTTACTTTGGTGATGGTCTTGGTTGATGTTGTCAACAACTGTCAAAAAACATAAAAAAAATAAAACATTTATATATTTTTCTGTGTTCGCTTACCTTTTAAAATGGGATTTTTTCAAAGGATTTTATGGGGTTATTCTATTGCTATCGAATATTGGAATAATCCTTTCAATCATTCCATTTCTCGTGAAGCATTTTCATCACCAAAATCTATTTTTCTGGAAAGTTTCAAATATACGCTAGAAGCGTTTTCTTTTTACGCGACATTTTTAGCTATCAGAGTCTCTTTTTTGCGCAATCTTTTGAATGTTAGGTTTTAGCTAATTTCTCTCATATATAGTTCTTCGAAAATTTAGCTCACATGCGGTTAATATACTTGTGAATCCAGTGTTTCTTTGGGAAAGTATTTAATTGGGCTTTTAATTATCAGTAAAGCGTATAATTTCTTGGGTATCTTAACGATTATAACTTTTAACATGAGCTTGCACAAAGGTATGTATGTATAATAAAAAAAACCTTTTATTTTTTACATCACACTTACATAAAACAAGTAAAGTAGCCGCAGAAAAAAAAAATGTGATGCCGAAAAAGGGAACACCGCTCAGCGATTGATGGGATTTCGTCCCAACGCTGGTTTTCCGACGGACGCAAACAAACAAAAACACAAAGAAACCAAACAAAATTAAAAATAAAGTATGTACAATAAATACTAAATAAATAGTTAATACATAATAAATAATTAATTCTTAATTAATACGTCAGTGACAACTTAACAATTACTAATCTATTCGCCATTCTCCGGAAAGTGTTGGAAAGTTAATAATAATAATGTATTTATTTCAGATAAAAATCCAAGTAAGAATATATACACAGATACACATACATATATTTAATAAGGTAAGGTAAGGTAAGTAGCAGCCCATTAACGTCCCACTGCTGGGCACAGGCCTCCTCGCTCATATGAGAGAGGGTTTTTAGAACATAGACCCACCACGCTGCTCCACTGCGGATTGGCAGGCATAGTACACAAGTGTACTCTCTATTCCTTCACTCTCATAGTCCGACATGACGGCAATCCGACACGACCGGAGAGAGAGATCAGGCGCAGGACCGACGGCTTAACGTGCTCTCCGAGGCACGGGGGTGAATCACACCGCCAACTTCCCAACTTCGGGCAAATATTGAGAAAATCTTAATAGAAAACTCAATATCGATTTCGAACTGGCCCGACCCGGGACTCGAACCCAGGACCTCATGTCTGTAGTCGAACATGCTAACCACTAGACCAATGAGGCAGTCTAGACCAATGAGGCAGTCTATTATATTTAATACATATAGAAAATTTGTATATAAAATAAAAGTAAAAGTAAAATGCATATATACAGCATCCATGCTCGCCTTGACATCAGTACCGACAACAATATTATGGTCTTTGACACTGCAAATTCAATAGGTGCAGTTTGTATTTTGTTTTAAACATCTGTACCGAATTTAAGCGCCTAAAAGGAGGCGGGATTGTGTTGTTGTATGTAGATATTTTATTTCTATTTCTTTATTAACATCGCCTATCTTCTCTCTTTTTTTTGACAGTCTCCCTAACCACAAGGGTTGTCTGGAAGGGATCACTATGTAGCGGTAAGACCGCCCAATTGCACACTAAATCAAATTAATGTTAAGTTAAGTATTTTTGTTTTGTAACTTTTTTGTGGTGTTCAATAAAGTATTCAATATAGATGCTTAATAATAACAACTTTAAAAAAGCTTAGGGGGATGGAACCCAGGACCTCTGTTGGCAAAGTGAGCGTCTACGTTGTCTACGTTAAAAATTAGTCTATTTTCTTTAACAGGCTCTAGACTGTCTGTGCTACAAATTTCATTGAAATCGATTCAGTAGTTCAGACAGTTACTTCGCATTTTTAATATTAGTTAGGATAAATTTAATAAGATAAACTGTTAAACAAAATAAAAAAATCTACACATTGTTAGATTAAAATCTGTATTTGGTTGTATCATTAGTATCGTGTACTTTTAATGACCCATTTTAAACTTTTTTATTTTAATGTATAAACCATTTTTTTATCGTTAATTGATGTTTAATTCATGTATCAAATTGGCCTGATTAACATATTTTTTACTAGATATTATATTTAACATTTAAAAGACGGATCGAGTGACACAGTTTGGTAGGAATAGGGATTCGTGAAGTATAGATGAGTTCAGTGATAAATTCCTAAAATACTACATAAGAGATTTTGTCTACTTCGGAAACATCTAAACAGAAATATTGGCAAATATTCTATGTGATCAAATGAATATAAATATTCATGGCTTGCTCGTATAAATGTTAAAAATAAAACACGATATCTATCTGAATGCCAGAACTGCAGACAGTAAGGCGCCCGCCGGTCAGACGCCAAGGGGAGCCAAAATTATTGGTATAGAGGGTGGCGTTTCGGAAGATGCAGTGTCTATTCAATGTTTATCTGTAAAACTATCTAGGGCTGCCAAATAACCGTTTTCAAGATTAATATTTATATAAAATCCAGTACAAATTACATTTTCTATGGTGAACATACCATTTTACACCTTTTTTAACACACTACAATCATACATATATACCATCACGCTTCATTCCCATTGGGCTAGGCAGAAACTACATCCTTCCACTTGCCACGATCCTTGCATAGCTCCTTCGCTTCTTTCATTCTCATTAAACCTTTCATACAAGTTCGTCGGTTTAGAGTGCTCATGAGCTGGCCTTTATTTAAAATGTCCTGGATGTGGTCCAGGAACATTCGCCTTGGTCTTCCCCTTCCAATATTTCCATTCACTCTTGACTCATAACTCCTTTTTGTCATTCTCCTTTTATTCATTCTCTCTACGTGCCCAAACCATGTAAGTATACCTCTCTCAATTTTAATCACTACATCTTTTATATCACAACGTGTAACGTGTAATAATAAAAAATAATATTCTTCACAGAAAATGTTTAAAAAGTAAAAATATTTTTATTTTTATAATGTCAAAAACCTGAAAAATTATTGATATTTATCAGAAAAATTGAAATTGATTCTTTTGTCTCTAAGCAGCGTCCCATTAACGTCCCACAGCTGGACGTAGGCCTCGTTACTAAACGGAGAGAAGGTTTTTATAGCCTTGACCCACCACGCTGCTGCCTTGCGGATCGGTAGGCATAGTACACAAGTGTAGAAGTGTATTCTCTACTCTTTCACTCTCATCGTCTGATGTAACAGCAATCCGAAACGGCCGAATAGAAATGAGGAGCAGGATCGATGGCTTAACGTGCACTTTTGAGCACAGTGGTGGAACACAACACCAACAACACAACACAGGTCAAATACTGAGAATTTCTTAACAGTTATTTAGGCTAATGTAATTTTGTTTTCGATAAAACTTATAATAAAAGACCCCCTTAAACATATTAATAATAAAGATATTATCCGGTAATTGACCTACATCAAATTTGGGAAATCTTCATTAAAATGGATGTGCTTTTAAAACAACATCTAATTTTTTTTATATACAATCTCTGCCATACCGTAATACACTTTAGAATCGTTCACTAATTTGCAGGTTAAGTAATACTATTCTCAGATTCTTCATCATTATATCACTTAATGGCTTAAAACACAATAAAAAAGTAAGAAATGTCACTAGGCGAATATTGCTTCATTCTCCTGTTCTACCTTTCGTATACCAAAAGCCTCACCCAAAAATAAACGCGCCGTTCAAAAATAATAAGTTCACCAATCACAGTCGTCGTGAAAACGACAACTAAAATAGCGTTAAAACGGATGTTTTGCGTGTAAACGTTTCACTGATATAATTACAAGACCTCAGCATAATAAACAAATTATTAGCTAATACATAAAATAATAATGATCACTAACACACTGCAGTATATAAAGGGTTTTTTAATGTGCACCCACTTCTATGTATTGTTATCTATGTTTTATATACATACAGACATATATACTTGAAACAGCGGATGTAGACCGCATGTCGCCCGTCTTACTGACGCCATAGGGAGGCCTACAGACATAATCTATATATTGGTAAACTTAAACTATTGTGACAATTTCCTTAATTATTTTGCTGGCAAGTGAGCACTTAACTGTGATTACTAATGATCGAAGTAGGTAGAGCTATTTACGATTATCAACCTAAAACCTTGATTTAATATAAATATTCCACGGATTTCCAATTAATACTCCGGGATTCGATTATTATAATTGTTTTTAATATCTAAACAAATATTACAAATACGAAACATTTGTGTTTTTGTATGTTAGTAACGTTTTCACAAAAAGTTATGAATCCCTTATGAAAATGTTTTAATGTAACCCAAGGTGTGAAACAAAAAAATGTTCTACAATATTATAGAACGTATTAATATCTACAAAAAAGACTAAAATACCATATGTGCAACTGCTGTAGTTATGCCTCTATAACTACTTTTTACATTATAAAAGTGCCAATAATAATCAAACCATATTATTCATACCTCTGTATTAATCCTTATTCTGTTAAATGTTTAATGTGAATCTAAAGAAAATAATGCTCATTTTGTTTGCAGTCTACCATTTTATTCACATGTCATTATACACACATAAAGACAGAAAAGACTTTATGTCTTCCAGAATGATTGATTTTATTCCTTAGCACAATTCTTCTGGAATATTCATTACACATATTTGTGTATTTGTCCTAAAATAATATAAACAAAGTAAAATAAAACTTTTATAAGTAGACTTTCCACTGGTACAAGATCGATATCTACTTGAATGAAAGGGCGGGGCGTTACTAGTGGTCGTCTTCGCTTCAAACGATGGACGTCGACTGCTGGACATAGGTCTCACGTAATGACCTTCACAAGGGCCCATCTAGCGCCACCTGGCTCCAGCGGCTACCGTTAACTCTCCTTATATCGTCGGTCCACCTTGTGGGGGATCTTCCTACACTCCGCCGTCCGGTGCGGGGTCGCAACTCTAGCACCTTTGGCCCCCAACGTCCATCGGTCCTTCGGACTATGTGCCCCGCCCATTGCCACTTCAGGTTTGCGATTCGTAGAACGATGTCGGTAAATTTGGTTCTACTACGGATCTCTTCATTTCTAATTCGATCACATAAAGAAACTCCGAGCATAGCCCTCTCCATCACACGCCGAGTAACTCTTAGCTTCCGCATGAGGCCCATAGTCAGCGACCACGTCTCAGAACCGTAGGTCATCACTGGCAACACGCACTGTTCGAAGACTTTGGTCTTCAGACACTGAGAAATATCGTTACTTTACTAATTACATTAACTAATGGCATAACCAGTAATGATAAGTTTTCTTTGTAAAACTTATGTGTATAATTATTGTTTCAAATTTTATTTTAGTGTTTTTCAGTGAAGGAAAATATCTGCTGCTGAGGGATGTAAAGCTAGGTGGTGGGTCTATGCTTTAAGAACCATATTTCAAATAATTAGGTCTGTTTTTAATACTCCCGTTTCTGTAGGTTTTAAACACATATCCTATTGTCGAATCATAACAGTTCCATGAAATAAAAAAAATCAAAGAGAAGGACAACAATGTAAAACAATTGTATGTTATCACAAACACCAGAACATTACCGACCAATGTTAAGATAAGCAAACTATCGTAGGCAGCAAGGATCATAAAGCAGATACCCTCTGAAGTAAGGCTCTTAAGGCCGGCGAAATTACCCCCTTATCTCGAGCTGGTTTGATACCAATGGTGCTAAATAATTGCCGGTTCTTTATTAAGTAATCTGTTTGAACAGTATTTTTTATATAGTACGACTTTTTGAAGTGAAACTTCTTTACGTGCATTAGGGTAAGATTTTTACGGATGAAACGTGTGATTAGCGCCACGAACATGAGCAGCATTTTATATACTAATTTGTTTGAAAGTTAAGTAGTTCTAATATATTAAGTTGTAATTAATAACTTCTAATATTGACAAAAAACACGTGACATTTTTATTTACAATTACAAAATTATTTGTATCAGTTTTTGTCACTTTTAATTACTTTAATGACAATTAAATTCATTAAATTCCTAACACATCTTTCTTTTGCCCTCCTCTGAGTTTCGGAAATCAAAAGTTTTAGATATAAACGAGACCTACAATTTAGTTTGCCAAAGAAATTTAACTTCTAATTTACGTACGTATGTAACCAAACACTTAAAACTTTTTTAAAAAGAAAATAGACAATTTTTTAATTCCTACTATTAGATCACACGAGAATGTACAGTACCATAATTGGCACAGAAAAGAAGATTTTGATTATATGTCTTTGGATTTCATCAGACTTCATATGATAACGCAGACGAAGTTGCGCTTTTCAGCTAGTTTTATTCTGTAATTGCGATAAAAGTCTCTATTTATTCTCGATCATGTTAAATGTTGTATAAAAAATATATCGAAAAGCGGATACATTTGTGTATTTGTATGTATATTTGTAACTTTTTGACACATAAACTAAAGGACCGATTAGAATTTTTCTTAAAAATATAAAGAGGATCCCTATTAAAATGCATCAAGTTGTGAAGCAATTTGTCACAAAATTATGTGTGCTGCGTAAACTATTGATGATAGGACAAACAAATGTTCTACAATATTATAGAAGGTTTTAATATCTACAAAAAAGTACCACATGTCCAACTACTGTAGTTACGCCACTATAACTAATTTTTTTACATTTTAAAAGTTAATAAAAGCCGACAATAATCAAACAATATTGTTCATACCTCTGTATTAATTCTTATACACGTAAAATACTGCTTAGATTATTAAAATTAGACATTCCGGACAAGATATAACGAATTTAAAAACCTCAATCTAAAGAAAATAATGTTGTACATACATACATACATAGCATCACGCCTCATTCCCATAGGGATAGGCAGAGACAACATTCTTCCACNCTTGACTCATAAATCCTTTTTGTCAGTCTCCTTTCGTTCATTCTCTCTACATGCCCAAACCATCTAAGCATACCTTTCTCAATTTTAGTCACTACGTCTTCTTTTATACCACAACGTTCTCTTATCATAGTGTAATAAGAGAAGATAATGTTGTAATATAATAAATAGTTAGTATAGAGATGGCCGTATTCATTTTGTTTGCAGTGTACCATTTTAGTCACACGTCATCATACACACATACAGACAGAAATGCCTTTATGTATTCCAGAATGACTGTTACATTACATTGTAATACATTAGCACAGTTCTTCTGTAATATTCAGTACACAGGTTTTTATATCATATATCTACACTAATGTTATAAAGAGGAAAGATTTGTATTTTTGTATGTAACGAATAAACTCAAAAATTACTGGACCTATTTTAATAATTCTTTTTTCATTAGAAAGTTGCATTATCACTGAGTAACATAGGCTATGTTTAGTACTAGATTACTATAGAAATCTTTACAAATTCCTATTAAAACCAACCAAAGGTGTAAAAAAATTAGCCATAAAATGTTTTTCATCGCATATGCTGTGAAGAGTATTAATAATAGGCCAAAAAAATGTTCGACAATATTATAGAATATATCAATATCTACAAAAAACTTCCGAGACTATATGTCTAACTATTGTAGTTACGTCACTATAACTAGTTTTTTACATTTAAGAAATGCCGATCAAAATCAGACCGTGTTATCCATACCATTTATAAATTTTTATCCAAATAAAAATAGTTTAATATTCAAGATGGTAATCATCTTGAATATTAAACTTATTTTTGAATTATTGAAATCGGATATTCCATTCAAAAGATATCATGAAATTAAAATAAAAATACATGCCGGCGGCGGCCGCCACGCAGCGCATCGAGTAACTAACTCGACGAGAGAGGTGCAGTGCGGGAGAAGGGAGTGCACCATTATGAACTAGGTAGCCGGTCGGCTCCTTACGCAGTGGACGCAAGCGACATTGAATATTTTGTTTTTTTTTAACACTGTACATGTGCTTTAAGATAAGCATACAATTTTTTTCTAATTTAGTGATTCATGGTCGTTTAAATTATCATGTTTATAACTTAAATATCTGTACCTATTTATGTCTACCCGTGCAAAGCCGGCACGGGCCGCTAGTGTGAAATAAAACTTTTATTTTACCAAATTAAAGCCACAGTCCGACGTAGTAGACTTTCCACTGCTGCGAGATCGGTATCTACGCGGGTGAAACCGCGGAGCATTGCTAGTAATTTATATAGGGACGGTGTGAATTCATTAACAGTACATACTGTTACATTAAATAGGTCCACCTTCGTGTAAATGTATTGCTTTATAATATGTACAGACAAAAAAAACTGAGTTAATAACATACCTAGGGCGTGGGTATAAAGCTATTAGCAAATTAGAAATCAATCAATCAATGTAGATTAATCGTTATTGATCAATTAAATCACAACATTGTATTTAATCGATATGGAAACAAGCATTCGTTTAAGACTTTTAGCCTTGCTTCGAAAATAAAATGCAAATCTACTTAATACCATGTTATCATTGTAATGTACCATTTCCGGTTAAATCATTAGGTGTAACACATTTACATGTGATTACTGAATGTAATTGATGTTACCGTTTATTGCAGTAGGTAGTAAGGTGATCTTACTCTTAATAGTTTGTAAATAACATGATACTAGAACATAAATTAATTTGGTCTTGATACATTTTGTTGTGCATGCAGGAGTGTTGGTACCAACACTTATGTATGGTAGTGAAGAGTTAGAGCGTTGAGAAGTATGAGTAGATTGAAACTGAGTGACAAAGTAAGAAATAGTGTGATAAGAGAACGTTGTGGTATAAAAGAAGATGTAGTGACTAATATTGAGAAAGGTATGCTTAGATGGTTTGGGCACCTAGAGAGAATGTATGACAGGAGACTGATAAAAAGGATTTATAAGTCAAGAGTCAATGCGAAAGTTGGAAGGGGAAGACCGTGACGAACGTTCCTGGACCAAATCCGGGACGTTTTAAATAAGGGCCAGGTCCAGAGTACTTTAAACCGACGAATTTGTATGAAATATTTAATGCGAATGAAAGAAGCGAAGGAGATATGCAAGGATCGTGGCAAGTGGTAGGACGTGATCTCTGCCTACCCCTATGGGAATGAGGCGTGATGCTATGTATGTATGTACATTTTGTTGGTAGAAGGGAAGTGGCAGCGCATTAACGTCTCACTGCTGGGTACAATCCTCTTCAGTCATAGGAGAGAGGCTTTCTAGACCATAGACCCAACATGCTACCCCAATGATAGTTGGAAAGGATAGTAGACAAGTATATGCGGCAATCCGATAAGACCAGAGAGAGAGTAGGCGTAGAACCGACGACTTAACATGCTCTCTAAGGCACGGGGGTGGAAAACACCGCCAACACGCAACTTTGGCCAAAACCTAAGAATTTCTTTAACAATAAACTCAGTATCGGTTTTTGGGAATTCATCCAACCTGGGATATAAACCAAGCACCTCATGTCTGTAACCAAACAAGCTAATTATAATTGATTGAATAATGAGCATATTTGCGATATTATTTATAGACTATAAGCCCATGGAAAAATTAACAAGTGAAATGAACCAACGTGAATAACGCTTATAATGCTGTTACTATATCATAAAATAACTTTGAGCGCTAAAACGGACGTAAAACAAAACAAAATATCCGTTGCTTAACGTCACCTATGACACCATGGTTGTGGGATCCATTCATGTGACAAGCAGCCTGTTAACATCCCACGCTGGGCACAGGTCTTTTACCCTAATATTTTTATTTGTTACCATTTATAATGTACGGCTATAAGGTACAACGTATTATTTAATAACATAATATCAAAAAAGTGGTTGCCGTACATAAATTTACGATCTTACAGCATTAATAACTCGGTAAATCCTGAAATGTATATAATTGCTGTAAGATCAAAAATATTTTTTCATTAAATGTTATTAAATATTACCGTTGTTCGTTATAGCCGTACACTATAAATGATAACAAATAAAAATATTAGGATAAAAAATTAATTATTTACTCGTGTCCTCACCTGTACCGCTCAGAAATGCCACCATAGCCCTCAAAGTTATTTTATGATATAGTACAAGCATTATTCACGTCCGTTCATTTCCCTTGTTTGTTTTTTCCATGGGCTTGCAGTCTATTAGTGGCGTCTATAGAACACTTTTTTCGCTAGTCTAATCTAACGAGATTACGAAAACCATACTAGATGGCATATATATATGGACTCCATAGGAATGTAGTTTCAAATTTGTTGTCTCGTGTTTTTATTTAATTTTATTGTTCCAGGTATAAGCCAAATGCGGCAAACAGCGTGACGAAGGCATCACCACGATGCAGCAATGTCTACTCACATTTGCGCTACTTTGTGTCGCTGTGCAAGGTAAAGTTGGTTTTATTCAATGACTGTGATCTCACCTGATGTATAATCTAGGACGACAGCATGCGTTATGATAAAAGAATTTACATAGCATCATATCGGAACACATTTTCTTTTAGCTTGGCGTTGTTTTCCTGCTATGGTTTCTATACAGCATCGTATTTTTTTGCTTGGTGGCGAGTCTTTTCTGATATAAAGATAAATAAATGTAGCCAAAGCCTCTCATCCATCCAGACCTAGAAACATTAGGTAATGCAGTTTTTTCTGAGTCACACCTGGCAGAAATCGACCCGGGTGCCACCAATGCGCCAAGAAAGCCGTAGTATCATAAAATAGATAATGTAATGGATTTGCTGGTAATTAGGAGATTCAAACTTTAATTTCCAGCAGAGCTTATTTAGGATATTGCATTTTATTATTCGTTTTAGCTAGTTTAAGATTTCGGACTAGCCCAAAGGCATCTCGGTAAACAATTTAATAACTTTTACTCAAAAGATTGTACAAACGAAATATTTTTCTTTATTATTTAACAATTAATAGTATTAAAATTGTTTATCTATTTCAGATATATCAGGTAGCTGGGAGGAATGGTGGACATACGATGGAATATCAGGTAGAGTATTTTAATCTTTCTGTCCTAATTTGCATGTTACGCAAAAAAACTATATATATAGAAAATACATAAAATAAAAGACAAAACAGTTCAGTTAGGCATCCTTATCGCTTTTTCGAGATAAAGAGATTTCTTCTCGACAACCTTGGAGTTATAGAAATTGCAGACAAGTAAACATATAGGTATAATTAAAACTATTATTAAAAAGGGGAAACATTTGTGTTCTTGTATATACGAGTAGTAACGTTTTCACACAAAAACTACTGGACCAATTTCAAATTTTTACTTACTTTACTTATTAGATAACTGCATTTTCACTGAGCCACTTAGGCTTTATTATTTTCCCAAAAATATATAGGAATCCTTAATAAAAATTCATTAATGTAACCCAAGGTGTGAACCAAAAAATTATTATACTTTTGCATTAATCTTTATCCTATTAAATAAAGACCGTTTCAATACCTGTAAGATAATTTTTAAATAATAGAAATCGAGAATCGACAATCAAATGAAATAATGAATTTAAATTTTCAATCAAAACAAAATAAAGTCAAGGCTTAAAGTGATTAAAAAGTCATTGAAATCAAACTTTTATGTCAACGAAAATAAATCCGTTTTAGTAGACCTTCCACTGCCACGATATTGGTATCTACATGAGTGAAACCGCGGGGCATTGCTATTTTATTTAATAAACTACAAAATATTTGTTTTATATTACTCATTTAATGTTAAATTTTAATAATTCTTGGCTCTTCTCCACTCGTAAAATGAGGTCGCGGCACGTAACCCAGTAATGACACCCAAAGTAATGATCGCGATAGTATCTTAATGATGCCCTGTCCGTATCATTATATTGAATACTATATGATGACGATTCGACCTTAAATCAGTATATTACTAACATTATTTAGGTGTTTCTAGTCAATTTATTAAGGGATCGATATTTTCATTCACAAAGAAACCTTTGTCTACATTTATTTATTCTTAGTAATAATTTTGTCTTTCAGACCTAAATACAATTACAATAAGACGAGATACATACTATATTGTTGGCAGACGAGGCCCTCGTTTCTTGGTCACTTTTACCTCAGAATTATAAGTTTAATCCATAACAGACTTAATACGAAACGAGGTGCATATTTTCTGATGTCATCTATGAAATCTTTATTGATTAGTTTACTGTTCGCGACTTCCCCCCTATTTAGTGTATATAAGAATACACTTGAATATGCATAATTTTAACTTAAAATCTTGTTGGAATATTATTATTATTAATTAATATTATTAATATTATATTATTAATATTATTAATATTATATAATAAAATTAATATTATTATTATATTATTATTGTTTTAGGTGTCCTGGACTATAAGTTTAAAAAGTGTATAACTAATATTTTATTAGCAATTAAAAATTCAATCAAGCTAAAATACAAATATAAATAAAAAGGCTTTAACTTCATACTCACCGACATAAAAGCTTATAAGATTATGCTTATTGAAATCATATCAAATTAAATGATTATGGAGCGTCAATAAAAAGCATTAGTATTATATAAACGATACAATTTTACGGTTTAATCAAAGCAATTTTCGGTTTTAATATAACAACATCCAATACTCATTACGGGTTAAATCGAAAAATTCAGCTAATGTAACGGTAATGATCGCTCGGGCACATCCGATAGTGTTGCCAATGGTACCCTAACATTACAGTATTGGCTTGTTCCCATTCACCCGGACCGATTTTTATCTATATCTAAACTAATATTATAAAAAGGATTAATAATAATAATAACTTTATTTATTTGGGCATAAAAAGAATGATACAGAATTAAAATACCCTGGATCCCTAAACTAGGTAAGCCCGTGACTTAGGGATCAGTGTCTTCCCAAGTTTGCAATTTATTCTACGCCTAGTCTAGTTATTTAATTAAAAATGAAAACTTAATTTAAAACTAAAACATGAGATAGATGGCGGAGGTATTAATATTAGTGATTGTGTGTGTGTGTATGTATGTATATATGTACGTGTGTGTGTGTATGTAATTAAATTAACATATTTTCTGTTTGTGTTTAATGTTTTCAGACAAAAACTACTTGACCGAGTTCAAAAGGTTTTTCACCATTAGAAAGCTGCATTTCCACAGAGCGATACTGCCTATATTACTTTAAAAAAAAAATAGGAATCCGTAATAAAAACGCATCAGTATAACCCAGGGTGTGAAATGGAATAACTTTCAATGAATTGCTAATATTATGTCGCCTACTAAAATTTATATATAACGTATTTATTTTAAATTCTTATGTTATATGAGCTGCAATGACTGTTTTCTTGATGTTAATCGGCGTTGGGTTGCTGATCAGATATTTTTCTTCTAAATTTCAAACACTGACTGTCCAAATTTAATAGCAAAAATCTGTTTCTAAATTCTTCGAAAAAAAAATCTAAAATCTAAAAATCTCAAAATTATCAAGAATCTGTAGAACAAATCGAAATCAAAACTATAAACTCATATTCCTTTTATCGTTTTTCTTTTCTCTCATGCAAGTGTAACAGTTTATTTTTTGTTTATATATTTTAAAACTTAAAACCCGCACTTGTATATCGCCACAAACAAGTTCGCCAATCGCCAACGGGATTTTGTTAAACTGAAAAAGTTTTAGTGACACCTGATTGCGTGAAGTAAGTTGGTTTTATATAAAGACTGTGATCTCACTTGATGTATAATCTAAGATGGCAGCATGTTTAATGATTACAGATTTGTGATTTTTCTTTTACACAGCATTGTTTCGGAACAAATTTTCTTTCACGAAGATGTGCAGCGTTTTTTATGCAAATTCGTTTGAAGGTTAGGTAGTTTTAGTATTTACAAATAACATGTGACATTTTAATTTGCCACTCGTCATTTAATAATTTAATATACTATTTTTTATAAACTATAACATAAAATTATTTATATGTCAATTATAATAGACATTTCGTCATTTGACAGTTCAATAAATTATTTGTATTAATTTTGGTTTAATATTTTAATGACAATTAAATTCCTAACATATCTTCCCTTTTCCCTCCCTCTAAGTCTCGAAAATCTAGTGTTTGCGCCATCTGTTAATGATCCGGGCCACTGACTAGTAAGGCTCGAAACTTTCACGGCGAGGTGACGGCGGCCGGCGTCGGGGGGGCGCTGTCGGCGTCGCATGGTCTGAAGAGTTAGGAATAGACCAGACGGAAATGCGACGACATTAGATGTTCTTGCGTTCTGTTCAAATTGCGGAGCCGGCAGCGTTACCGTTTTGCTTTATTGACTGTCCTGCTTACTGTAATTTGCGGGCCCTGGGTGTTATAAGTTGTTGTGATCCCCGCTCCTTCTTCTCGAAAGTCAAAACGCAACGCAGTCAACGCTCGTGTCGTTTGGTGCCACACCGTCCAAGCTAGTGCTCATTCGAACACTAAGACTTAAGTGAACCACCATCGTCGCACCTGGACTCCGTCGCCACCCGAGGAGAGCGGTGACCGAGAAAAGCTCCGTCTCCGCCTGTACAACACCCCCAGTGATAGTCTCCCTATAATTATCTCCTCCCACCGTCAACAGAGGTCGAGCTATCATTCCCAGCGAATGGGCCCCTGGTGGTAAGGGTAGCTTTCCTTGACAAGGCCACGGACGGCCTGAACAATAATCTAGACATATAAATGACTTTGCCAAAGAAGTTTCACTTCTGTTTGTTTCTTTTGTCTATTCTGAGATTTTTTTTAAATCTTGTATTATAAATATGTTTTATAGAATAATTATTAAGATAAGTTATATTATAAGATCAACCGCACGCGAGAAATGGGTCAGATGACACGCTTTGACAAGGCTGTAGCTGAAAATCGGCGCCGTGTGCCAGGTCTATGATACACAGCATATACCGAGCTGTCCTGCCTTTTTGGGGCCGTGTGGGGGTTGCACAGCATTTCGATCACTTGCTATGGCTTAAATGCTGTGCAATCAATCAAAATTAATAAAGAGTATTTTAACTATTTCTACAATGTATCACACTGCTCTGAATAAAGTTTTCTTTCTTTCTTATTCTGTATTGCATATGCACTTTGTACATACGCACAGTATGTTTACAATAAACCTTCGTTATTTTAACTTTTCTCTTAGCCAATATATATTGTATGCCAAAATAACCATATGTGACAATGGACACACGCGTTGACATTACTTTACGCACGACTCACTGCACTGCGATGGGCAAATTTTGCGGTATCCCAAATTCCCATTGAATGCCATATCACTGTTACGACATTGAATAGGCTTTTATATTTGAGTAATGAGAATTTCGACTCGTCATAGTTGAAACTATTTTGTACGATGTAATTTGACTAGGTTATTTTGCATGAAATCTATATTTAGATAGATAATTAATTTTTTACTTGTCTCTTCAAGTTTAAATGTTTAAAATAAAAATGTATACAAATAAGGTACGCCACTAAACTCGAAACACAGCAAGCTGCGATGATGGTTTGAAGGGAGGATCTAATAGTTGACAGATGTCTTTGTGACAATTTGCTTATGATTACTATATTCAAAACTAAACCAACATTTAAAACTTCTCATAATTTTAACTATTTTTAAGTCGAAAATCATAACAAAATATTCTTTAATTCAAGTAAGCTTAAAAAAAAATTGCCAATGAATCTACCATCGGTTTGGCATATCTATCTACTGAGAAGAATGCGGCAAAAAACTCAATAGTTATTCTTTTCTATTAATATAATCTAACCTAATATATATACCTAATATAAAGAGAGAGTATTTGTGGTTTTGTATGCATATATGTTTGTAACGTTTTCACACAAAACTACCGGACCAATTTCAAAAACTTTACAGCATTAGAAAGCGACATTTTAACTGAGCGACATAGGCTATATTACTTTCCCAAAAAAAATAAGGATCCCTAAGAAAAATGCATTAATGTAGTTGGGCAACAAAAAATGTATTATCGCGTGCGCTGCGAAAACTGTAACCACAATGACAATAATAAAACCATATTATTCATATCTCTGTATTCATTCTTATCATATTAAATTATATTTTATTAATGACCGTTTCAATGCCTGTGCAATACTTCTTAAATTGAAATTTCAATCACTCAGTCTAAAGAAAATAATGTGTCACGAGTCGAACTCCAAAGTGTCAAATGTCGTGTATAGGGAAGTTTCACACAATAAAGTATTACAAATAAATCTCTTCTCTAATATTACAGAAGAAATTTTTGTTTATACTTTTTACAATTTATGATATTATTAAATGGATAAAGCAACGCCTAATATTATCTATGAAACTGCCATCAGACATCAACATTAACTAACTTGCGCCCACTATGTAATTAACGAGATCATGTCGCATTCCAGTGACGTTAAATACAAATTTGACAGTTTATATACATGATAGGTTAAATTGAATATCTTGTTGCCAATCTCCACACAGCATTACATAATATATACACGTCCTTCCACTTGCCACGATCCTTGCATATCTCCTTCTTCCTTTCTTTCATTCTTATTAAGCCGTTCAGACATTTTCGTCGGTTTAGACTACTCTTGACCTGGCTCTTACTTCAAATGTCCTGGATTGGGTCCAGAAACGATCGCCTTGGTTTTCCCTTTCCAACTTTCCCTTTAGTTTTTGACTCAATTCCTTGTCAGTCTCTATTAATTCATTTTCTCAACGTGCCCAAACCATCTAAGGACTTTTATACCACAACGTTCTCTTACGACACTATTTCTTTTTTTCACGCTTATTTTCAATCCACACATACTTCTCAATGCTCTCATATCCGCCCGGCTTTGCACGCCTTTTCTAAAGGAGATATCTGTCGTCTGCCTCGCCCCGCACGGACATTTTTGCCTCGAATGCCCCGCGGGTCAAATGAATCTAATTTGGCTCTTGGGACTTAAATGTTCATGAAACACTAGCAAATGTTATGATTTTTATGTTTGCTAATATTTAAACTATACATATTTGGTTTATTAAATTAAGACTCTGGTGTAGCGTCATGTTGCTCTAAACTTTGAGATAGTGAAAAATGTTCGTCTTATATTTATAGCGCATATCCTAAAAATTAAGGGTTTTCATTGTTATTAACACTCTCCATTTATTAAATACCATAAAAAAAATTAACGACGTTCGACGCTACACACGCACCGTTAGTAACTATGTTTATAACTGATTTATTTTCTTTGTTTTTCTATTGTCTGGTGTTATATCTATGCATATTTTGTTACGGCAGTTGCCGAGAAGCGAAATAGATAATATACATTATGACTTAAAAAGAAAGAGATGCTTATTTTTCAGATTGTACAAGTTGAGACAGAACTATCGTATTACGTCAACTAGTTGTTGACACTGGAAATCTGAAGTTTATACAAATTTTAATATGGTTTGATAATTATCTAAAGAATTTTTACTACAATTTGCATAACAGTGTTGGCAATAACTATTTTTACATTATAGATCAATTTGATTAGATTTCGTATAAATACGTATATACGAAATCATGGCATAAAGAAGAAGTATAATAAATATATCTTAAAATATAGGTATTTATTTATTTAAGTAGAACACCAACAGGTTACAGTAATAATACGCAAAATATAAATGAATGAATGAATAAATAACAAAAAGGAATTACTGCAAACCCACTTACTGGTTGCCACAGCACTCAAATATATATGAACTAAGAAGAACTATAAACCAAAGACAAGTAATGAAGAAGGAAACGGAAGTAAACAATAAAATATTAGTAATAATAACAATAGTTTAAAAATTATCTAATACTAGGCAACGCAGACGCGAGGTCTACTCGGGATAGGCATGACAGCGGTTAATTGTCCTTTTAAGGGATGTAAGACTATCGCAACTTATATCTATATCATTCACTTCAGATATATTTTTATATAACATAAATATTTTATTTACTGGGGCTAAATAACCAATGTTAGTTTTGAATAATGAGGTTTAAAAGATGGAATTTATTTAAACCGACTACAAGGCCAAACCCAAAGGTTGTCTGGAAGAAATCGCTATTTATACAAGACCGCCTTTTGTACGTGTATTGATTAGTAAGTTATATTGTTAAATTGTTATTTATTGATGTGCAATAAAGTATACAAACAAAACAAAACAAAGGCCTAGTTATCCTAAATGATAATAAATCAGATGCATCTACAGTCATACAGTCATTATAATATATCTTACACTAATTCTACGGAGACAAAATTGCGGGCACCGTATATTATACACATATGTCTCAAACTTTTTTATTTATTGGTATATTTTATCAGGTCCAGGATTCTGGGGTCTTATCAACCCGCAATGGAGCATGTGCAACAAAGGGAGACGACAAAGTCCTGTCAACATAGAACCGGACAAACTGCTATTCGACCCCTGGCTTCGGGATATACAATTTGACAAACATAAGGTATTCTTTATTTCTAAATATGGAAAACATTCACTTAAGTAGTAGTTGTGAACAGCCGAAGATATTTACTAATTGATTTTTATTATTAATTCCTATTCAATTAGATCAAAAATTATTTATTCAACTAGAGTTTTACAACACTTTCGAATAATTAAACGTAATCTTAGCAAAAGGACTTTATTCATTACGAAAATTCCTTTTCACTATATATTAGAATCATAAGATATCCGTTTAAATGAAATGCTGAAATAATTTTACTCTCCCAAATAAGTTTTAATATAAGGATTTCAAGTCATAGGTCAAAGAATATATTTCCATTAGTTGTCTTTAAAAACAACACCTCTTACTACAACCCTATTGTCAGGGTGAGTCGATCATATAGTCGGTTCGCTAATTCAGATTTAGACATTTTTAACGCTAGATTCTCAGTTTTCTATAATAAGTTTGTTAGGCTTTGTAGTTGAATTGATTGAATATCTTGATTATATTATAAATTAATATAATTGCAAGGTCCGATAGGCTCGTTATAGAAAACTGACTAACATCACAAAACTGATATTTATAATCCATAGCAACTGAAATTAATAAACTAACACTTATTTACTAATACTTAAACTTATAAATTTGATATTAAGTATTTATTTGAGTGAAGAATAATACTGCGTCTTACAATAGCTTGGTAAATAACTCGTATTTTTTGTAATACGTAAAAGATAATAATGGTTACAATGGGTTATCTTTTAGAGATAAATATATACCATCGAGACTTTTTTATCCCTCTT
Source organism: Elymnias hypermnestra (assembly GCA_015832385.1). Classification (NCBI taxonomy): domain Eukaryota; kingdom Metazoa; phylum Arthropoda; class Insecta; order Lepidoptera; family Nymphalidae; genus Elymnias; species Elymnias hypermnestra. The sequence continues at coordinate 5,122,297 of JACTOM010000033.1, read as the reverse complement.
TTTAACATATACAATTTTGTAGTACATTAATTTGATCTGTCTGTAAGATTTAGCCAGCATTTGCAATTTAAGCATAAAGAAATATGTTTGTACCGCCATTACATTACAAGTCTGCATTTTTTGGCTTTTCTGTACTATAATATGTATGTATTGTATATATAAATCTTCATTTTGAATCACTCTATTTATTGCTGAAACCTGCATTAAAATTCATTGAGTAATCTAGAAGCAAACAGACGGCGGAATTGACTTCATTCACTATGACTTTAACTTACGACTCCTTTTACAATTCTTATACTTACAAAAAAAAAATTTTAGTTTTCTTTATTTAAATAATCATCAACATTATATGGCTTTTGTAAAACAATGTTTTTAACATATTTATTAAAATTATGTGGAGGCATATATATCACTGATTGAGGTATATTATTAAAAATGCGTATGCTCAACCCGACAAATGATTTCTGAACCTTTTTCACTCTAAAATATGGTTTACAAGTTTGTTCTTATTTCTCGTATTAAAAGTGTGTTTTTTTATTGTACAAATGTATAATATCACGGATATAGAAGATATTATTAAATATATATTGCGATGGTACTGTGAGAATTGATGTTTCTTTTAATTTATCTTTTAGAGAAGCACAAGAGCCTAATTGATATATGGCCCGTATTGCTTTTTTTTGCAAAATAAATATGGTTTCAATGTCCGCCGCCTTACACTATAACAGTATTCCGTCAGACACAATGCTATGAAAAAAAGCGAGATACACTATTTTGGCAGTTTCAACATCAGTGTATTGTCTAACTTTTCTAACAGCAAATGCAGCGGAACTAAGTTTACTCGTCAGAGTCTAAATATGGGCGCCCCACCGAAGCCCAGAATTCAATGTTATACTGAAGAATACTGTAGATTTAACTTTCTCTACATGATTATCATTAATTCGAATATTTGCACAAATTTCTTTTGCATTTAGCAAAGTGAATTCAACATAGTTAATCTTAGCCGAGTTTAATATTACATTATTAACTGAAAATAAATGTGAGATATGTGACATGGTACTATTTACATCGTCCAAATTGTCCTTATTTCTATCAATCTTGACTATCAAGGACGTGTCATCAGTAAATTGCACTATATCACATTTGTCTTTCACATGGTACGCTAAATCATTTATATATATTAAGAACAGAAAAGGGCCAAGTATTGATCCTTGTGGGGCACCCATTTTTACCGATGATCCCGACGAGTATACGGCATTTACAAATACCCCTTGTTGTCTATTTTCATGATTCGAACTCAACAAATTAATTGCCCCACCTCTCACACCATAATGACTTAATTTAAGGACGAGAGTGCTATGTTCTACACAATCAAAAGCCTTTGAAAGGTCACAGAATATACCTAGTGCATTATAGGACCTTTCCCAAGTATTAAATAGATTCTCGTATCGTCTATGATGTATCTAGTACATATTTTTTTACAAAAATTTTGTCACGCGTATAATACAATACAAAGATCTTGGAAACTCTTATATTTATGTTACAAAGATCTTCGTTATTGATAAATCTTTGTAACTTTCATCGCAAAATATTCACTTTCGAATAATTCGCGATACAATACTGGGTGTATAAAATGTTCGCCGATAAGGTTGATGTCTGGATTTTAATATGGGACTAAATGTGTAAATATTTTACATAATGAAAACCCATAAAGTTGGAATTTACTGTGTTTTAATCATAATATCTGTACGCTAACACGGTTTAATATCAAACCGTTGTACTAAGCTCGCTGAATTGTTTTTGTTTAATCAGGCCGTTGTGGTTAAAATTATACGTTATAGAAAATGAAATAGTATTGGATTGACAGATACATCAAATATAATTAAAATTAAACCACGTTCACCTTTAAAAAAGAAAAGTGAAAAACGCATAAATAAATAAATGTAATATTTATTATTGGCAACCATCAATATAGTGATACTCAAATAAAAAAGATAAATTAAGTCTCCCCACGAATTAGCTCCCTCTTTCCTATGAGTGAGGACGCCTGTGCCCAGCAGTGGGACGTAAGCAGGCTGTTACTTACTTACAATTTAGCTGCACATATAAAACACAAAAGTTCCTAATTATATACCTTAAAAACTTTAAAACAGGTTCCTAAAATCGGTGACAAATTTAAAAAGAGAAGAAGCATGGCAGATTTAAAAGAAAGTATGTATGGGTTAAGAATGAATGAATTACTCATCACTTTACGCTGGAAAGGAGAGTGAAAACAGGGAATATGGTAAATGGTGCTCTGCACGCCTTTATAAATAAGTAGATGGTGTCTCAAAGGGCCAGACTGGCTGTGCATGCAGGAGTGTTGGTGCCACCACTTATGGTAGTGAAAGTTGCGTATGGCAGAAGAATCACAAAAGTAAAATAAATGCGGTAGAGATGAGTGAGATTGATGAGATTAAAACTGAGTGACAGAGTAAGAAATAGTGTGATAAGAGAACGTTGTGGTTTAAAAGATGTAGTGACTAAAATTGAGAAAGGCATGCTTAGATGCTTTGGACACGTAGAGAGAATGAAAAGACACTGACATTAAGGATTGATGAGTCAAGAGTGAATGCGAAAGTTGGAAGGGGAAGACCAAGGCGAACGTTCCTGGACCAAATCCAAGACATTTTAAATAACGGCCAGGTAAAGAGTACTCTAAACCGACGAACTTGTATGAAGGGTTTAATGAGAGTGAAAGAAGCGAGGGAGATATGCAAGGATCGTGGCAAGTGGAAGGATATTGTCTCTGCCTACCCCTATGGGAATGAGGCGTGGTGGTTAATTAATAAATTTACATAATTTCACATAATATGAAGATGGTTCTAAAACTTACAGGAACACGCTTAGTAATGGTACGAGAAGTTCTTGTTATCCGAAGTTCTTGTTTTTCGGGTGAAAGATCGAGTTATTTAGAATTTTTCCATTAAAACCTCCTTGATTGCCTTCCTCTACGTATAATGAACAGCCCCGGGATGTCCGGAAAACCCTTCGAGACTAAGAGATGCCTACACTACGATGCATTCGCAAAGCTATGTGTTAAACAACTAGACATTGTATTATATATTGCACTAGCTTATGATGTGATAATGTCTTGTAAATCGATGAACACCGGTTGCAGACACAAAAAAACATGACTTATTGTCATGTTCCACGTACATAAAAAGACCGCGGGACAAGCTATAGAAATGCTCGATCGACCTAATTCCATTGCTCGTTATAACCACAAGATTTTCTTATGACGTTATTACGTAATATAACGTAAGTTACTCCCTATAACATAGGCTGACCAGTGAAAATCCCGTTAAAATCAGTCTAGCTGTTTCAGGATTTAAGGATTGGTTTTTGATGCAAGTTTCATCTACACTTCTATATATAGTTAGTGAATTGTATATTGTATAGTGTACTATATAATGTTTAACTATAGTTGTAATGCATAAATGCCCAAAATTCTGGCAACGGCAGCGAAAGCACTGTGCAACAAAAACTTGCCGGATAAAGATAGCTTATCGTCCGCATACATTAGCATTGAATTTGCGTTACAGGCTAAATGAATGCATGCATGCGCAATACGAAATAATCATATGCAATAAATTACCTGTGATAGTGGCGAGTAATAAATACACTCACTAATTTAAATTATAACTTCACCTTATGTTTAAATTTAACTGTGACGCTTGAATAATATCTAGGTTCTTTATAAGAGCCTCATTAAAGTTTAGGTTCTTTAATGTAGGTACTCTATAAAAGCATTAAATTCTAGTTGTATTAAAACCTCATCAAAATTTCTTTTAGGTTATTTAATAAAGATACTGTGAACAATTATTAATTGCTAGATTTTTCGTTTTAATAATTAAATAAATAGACTAACACTCAATAATTTCTACTTTAAATAACCTAAAATTTTATGTATGTACTCTGTAAATTTTTTTTTTAAATTATAGTTTTGTAAAAGCATCGTCAAAGTTTCAATTAAGTATTTAATGTAGATACTGTTTAAAGCTATTTAATGTTAGATTGTTTCATTTTTAGGTTTTGTAAAGGCCTCCATAAACTGTAGAATTTTAATTTAGAAATTATTAAATTCTAATTTTATAAAATTCTCATTGATATTTAGGTTCTTTAATATAGGCATTCTGTAAAATTATTGACTGTTACATTTCTAAAAGCCCCATTAGATTCTAGGCTTTTTAATGAAGACACTTTGTAAAATTATTATCTGTTAGGATTTTAATATCGGGTTTGTAAAATTCTCATTAAAGTTTAGGTTTTTTAATGTAGATACGCTGTAAGATTATTAAATTCTAGACTTATAAAGGCCTCGACAAAGTTTCATTTATGTTCTTTAATGTAGACACTGTGTAAAGTTATTAAAAGCTAGATTTTCAAAGTTAGCTTTATAGATTCCTCATTAAAGTTTATGTTCTTTAATATAGACATGCTGTTAAATTACTGACTGTTAGGTTTATAAAAGACTCATTAAATTTTAGGTTTTTTAATGTAGATAGTTTGTAAAATCCTTACTAAAGTTTAGCTCCTTTACTGTAGAGTTTTTGTGAAAATATTATCTGTTAAGTTTTCAAGTTCAGGTTTATAAAAGCCCCATTAAACTTTAGATTCTTTAATGTACATGCTTTGTAAAATTATTGAAAGTAAGTCTCAACAGAGTTCAGATTTTCTTTGAGTTCATATTGAATATTGACGTGAAGTTCTTATAGCAAGAAAGAGAAAAATTCATTAGGTGTTACATTACGTAACACGTAAGAACGTAATTCTGATTATGTATAAGGAATTTTTAGGTCTTTTCTCAGTCACATTTTACCTAGAAAATATTACAACAAAATACTTATAAATAAAATGAATTGAAAATAATATTATATTATAGAATTTAATAAAATATAAGCCAAAAAAGATTCACGTCTGAAACACGCATACTTTTAAAAATGCAACATATACAGTACCTATTTTACTTAACTTAATAATTCGCTTTGTTGTACTCAACGGTTACATACAAAATAGAGCAATATTAAGAAGTGGCTAAACAAATAATACTTACTACTTTACTGAATATTGTTAATGCGAAAGTAACTCTGTCTGTCGCGTTTTCACGCTATAACTACTAAACCGCTTTAATTAAATTTGGTACACAGTTAGTCTATTTTTTTAAAAGAAAGTATGTATGGGTTAAGAATGAACGAATTACTTCAAGTAATACTTGCGTCATTCGCTAATGAGCTACAGGAGATGCTAAATATTATGAATGAAGCTTTGAAAGTGAAAGGAATGAAAGTTATGCTTTTTGAACGAGATTAATCTATGATGAATGGCAATATTTTGATAGATGGAAAACAAATGGAAGAGGTGAAAGAATTCGTATACATGGGAATCTACATTTACAAAAGATGGGAAGTGATATTGAAAGGAGAGTGAATGCAGGGAATATGATAAATGGTGCTCTACACACCTTTATGAATAGCCAGATGGTGTGTCAAAGGGCCAGACTGGCTGCGCATGCGGGAGTGTTGGTGCCAACCCTTTTGTATGGTAGCGAAAGTTGGGTATGGCAGAAGAATCATATAAGTAAAATAAATGCGGTAGAGATGAGAGCGTTGAGAAACATGAGTGGATTAAAACTGAGTGACAGAGTAAGAAGTAGTGTGATAAGAGAACGTTGTGGTATAAAAGAAGATGTAGTGACTAAAATTGAGAAAGGTATGCTTAGATGGTTTGGGAATGTAGAGAGAATGAATGAAAGGAGACTGACAAAAAGGATGTATGAGTCTAGAGTGAATGCAAAAGTTGGAAGGGGAAGATCAAACTGAACGTTCCTGGGTCAAATCCAAGACATTTTAAATAAGGACCAGGTCAAGAGTACTTTAAACCGACGAACTTGTATGAAAGGTTTAATGAGAATGAAAGAAATGAAAAAGATATGCAAGAATCACGGCAAGTGGAAGGACGTGATCTCTACCTTCCCCTATGGGAACGAGGCGTGATGCTATGTATGTATGTTAGTCTAAAGCCTGAGAAAAGTCATTACTACTTTTTAATGCGAAAAAAAGCTTGCAAGGGGTGGAAGTATCTTCATTTTTAGAGCTTGACTATAGATTCAATATAAATGTTTTTTTTTTTAATCTTTATTTAAGAAGCTTAGTTAGTCACTATGCAACTATGTCGCTCCGTAAGGTAAACAATCATATAAAACACTCACTTATTCTCTATCTACTCTTAAAATAACTTTTAACTACTTTATATACAATCTTTGATTTGTTACTGTACGGATATACCAATAAAGTAATGAAATCCCCTATATCTAACTTATAACCTAGTTGCACAGCACAATCAATTCTAATTGCTTCGTTCCGATTTTTTTATTAAATTTGCGTATTTATTCGATGGAATGTGACCGGAACGAAGCCTTAACACTATCCTTAAGACCATCCGATTAATTTTACACCTTTTAATCCAACAGAATTTCAACGGCTGCGATTGCATTGTCCTATACCAAATGCGTTTCTCTTTCGACCGCTTATTAAAGTACTCGGCCCAAAGCAATCGGTTTTGACTTGCACAAATTTATCAGAAAAAGTTGAATCTAATAGCATAATCTCGCCAACGATACAGGCTTCTTTAGCTAGATCGTCGACCTTCTCATTTCCAACAACACCCACATGAGATGTCATCCATTGCAAACAACACCCACATGAGATGGCATCCATTGCATACACAGTTTTGCAACCAGAAATATAAGATAAATAAGTTTGTCATTCAAAATTTGTAAAAGTTTTATCTTCAAAGATGCAAGAGTACAATCCCTACTAATAGTATAAATGCGAAAGTAAATCTGTGCGTTTGTCGCGTTTTCATGCCAAAACTATTGGACCGAATGAAACACTGCAAAGAGTTCATTAAATTATTTATACGTGTATGTCTCATTTGTAAAAGAATTAGTTTAAATAACAATGCTACCCAAACCTTCCTTAAATATTATATAATTTGAGATCAGTCAAATTGAAGACGTGGTTGTATGAGCTTACCTTGTCTTACACATTAAAGGGACGGAATAAAACAAAAAATATTCATTTATTTTCTATTTTTAATACTTCCGGTATACGAACCGCAAAACCTTTAATTAAAAAATAAATTACATATCGTCGATGGCCATTCAGACCTTAATAAATTTAGCTACACCATACAAGAGGATAAAAACCGATTTAATTAAATTGTAAACCGCTGTTTGATAGATTTAAGAGATTTAGTATAAATTACTCTATTTTGTTAAAGTTTTGGCTTCTATTTTGTAATATCGTATTGAAATGAATTGGTTTTTAGATGATATTTGCCAATTTTATTTAGAAGTCTTTTTTTCACGCTGGGAAATGCCTTTACGCACCCCGTACAGATAAAATCTAAACGGGAGTGTGGGACTCGCTGGCAGTAAGCCAGAATACACCACTAAAACCCAGCGATACCCTCCTCATCCTTTAACGGAGCACCAGAGGATCGGTTGACGCAATTTACCCTGGTACTCCAGGATACTCCCGCTGTGAAATTTAGAGAGGGGGTAGGAGCAGCGCAAATCTACGCCTCCTACCTCCCAATCTCCTGCGCCGGAGAAGACGAGCGTCTACAGAGTCTTCTCTCTACCTCTCATGTGCCTCCTTCAGCGAAGTAACAGATTTGCAGAAAGAGGCCACTGCCCTCCACCCTCAACGAAGTCAAAAGATGCCGCTGGGTCCCCACGCCGGGCATTCTAGCAGAGTGTACTGCTCCGAATCAATAGGTGCATCACACTCATAGCAGGCACACTCATTTTTTTTCCTATCTTTTCCGCCAATTAGGAAAAATCGCATAAATGAAAAATGGAGAATTTTTTCGAGAAATAAGTTTTTGTATATAAAAATTGTATATTTTTGAACATACCGTAATAATATTCTAATTTGCGATTCCTGGCTCACAGACTTGCCCTTGAGACTCTTAAAAAATTGGTTTTCGTCCTGATATTCTAGTCTGTGGGCTGTTCTGGCCTCTTTACTTGAAAATGAATCGAAACCCTTGGCGAAATTGTTGCATTGCTGTCAAATTTTCAGATTTAGTAACTGCATGGTTTTCAGTACTGCACTGTAGCCTTCATTAACCTCTCTGAGTTTATCTTAACTTTAGTTGAAGGTTGCGGGCCTCGAAGCAGTGCCTCCTTACCCGGGCATCTTCCTCAGGCATCAATTTAATGCCTAGTATTCTGTTTTTCCCGCAATCATACGGGCTGGTTCCCGCTGGCTACGCTAGCGGGTCCATCCAGGTCAATTAAATAAATGGTCTAGTCAGGGTACTGCCACTTATATTGCGTCGTTTTCGACGGCATCATCGCCTACATCAGCTTACATTGAACATTCGTCCAGCGATGTAAGCAGTAATCTCAACGATTTTAATGGCTGAGTTAAAATATTGGGGAAATAAACGGCAAATTATAACATATCGGTTTAGTAATTTTGAATTTCATTGGCGACAAATATCGTGACACATTGAAAACATTGCACAGTTTTTATTCCTAAATGGTGGCATGATTTTTCAATATATACTATTAACTAGAGGCAGCCACTAATGCTACCTCTAGATAAATTTTTTGTTATTACATAACCCATCCATGTTCATTTCTGACATAACCAGAAATATTATATTTTTATAACCGTGTAATAAACTACAGTTAAGTATAATCAGCCAAGTAGACTACTTGTAATATCTTTTACATAAATACATTCAAAATTACACAACAACAGTCCACGCCTTATTCAAACACAGTCATAGAAATATAGAAATGGCATCAACACCTTTAATATAAGTAGACTATGAACGTTGCCTAATAGGTAGTCAAATATTTAACTATAAATTGGTAAATGTTTGTATTGAGTAAATATTTAATACGATATGTTTTATAGGTTTTGCAAATGCAAAAATTGAATGGAAGGAGTGAAAGTTTGTAAAAAGAAAGTTAAACTATCGTCAACGTAGCTTTCTTTATACATAATTTGATATAAATAATAATAATTATTAAATTCATATCATACAGACTTTGATATCTTATAAAATAACAAACATAACTACAGCATATATCTAGAATAGTGAGTAAGTAAGTAGCAGCCCATTAACGTTCCACTGCTGGGTAGTGGCCTGCTCACTCCTAGGAGAGAGGGTTTTTAGAGCATAGACCCACCACGCTGCTCCACTGCGGATTGGCAGGCATAGTACACACAGTAGGCATATTGCACTCTCTATTCCTTCACTCTCTTAATCCGATGTGACGGGAATCCGACACGACCGGAGAGAGATCAGGCGCAGGACCGACGGCTTAACGTGCTCTCTGAGGCACGGGAGTGGATCACACCGTCAACTTCGGGCAAATATTGAGAAAATTTTAATAGAAAAGTCAATATTGATTTTTGAATTGGCCCAACCCGGGACTCGAATCCAGGACCTCATGTCTGTAGTCGAACATGCTAACCACTAGGCCAATGAGGCAGTTATCTAGAATACCTAATAGATATCTATTATTACAGCAATAAGCAAGTTATCCGATTATTTTAGTAGTAATTTTCTTATATGTTATAAAGTTTTACAAAATAGTACAAAAAATGACAGTTTTTGTGGTTTTTTAATTTCATAAAAGTATTGAATGCATTTTATTTCAGAGGTTTTAATTAAATTTATACTCCTTTTCTTTCTACTCTTGGAGGGCAAGCTAGTGCATGCGTTACAAGATCGTTTCGAAAACTGTGATCGGGTGAGGCGAACAGAGGCTCAACAATAATATATTTTATATAGTTGCAACAAATTAATATATGTATGTATGTATTTATATTATACATATAAATATATAAACACACACACACATATATATATAGGAGTATATAAACTAAAATACCAAAAATATGGCTATGAAACCTACCCTTACTAAAACAATTAATAGTAATACGTCTAATTTATTACTATTCGTCCTTTATCAAGCAAGACGTTTCCAGTGATCCATACATCATCGCGTTCGCGTGTTATCAGGCAATATGTCATCTCAGTTGAAAGCGCAAAAGTTGCCAGGTTCTAATCAAGGCGCGCCCATTGATTGATAGGATCTACCCCACGAATCATCGTGTCCAACACGCCCTCAATAGAAATTCAATTGGGGAATAGATAAAAAATATAACAGAAAACACTTTTTCACTACCTCGGTTTTTCATCCTTACATATTATGAAAGAAAGTCCTACATCGCGTCTGTTTCTTAGTAAGTAAGTAGCAAGCCATTTACGGCCCAATGCTGGGTACAGGCCTCCTCACTTATAGAAGAGAAGGTAATTAGAGCTTAGACTCACACGCTGCTCCACTGCGGGTCGGCAAGCATAGTACACAAGTGTACTCGCTATTCCTTCACTCTCGTAGTCCGGTGTCACGGAATTCCGACCCGACCGGAGAGAGATTAGAGTCAGGACCGACAGCTTAACGTGTTCTCCGAGGCACGGGGGTGAAGCACACCCCCAACTCAATATCGATTTTTGAATTGGCCAGGGTCTCGAACGTAGGACTTCATGTCTGTAGACGAACATGTTTACTGCACAATGCAGTAATTGAAAAGTTGAGGAGACGGTTGAGTTGATATACATTATATGATTTAAATAAATATGTTAGGTGATGTCACAAATATAATTTATCTTCTCGGCAACCGGCTCTTCAATCCTCACAGCTTGTCTTTCGTCAAAGGCCTCCTCTAACGCCTTCCATTTGTATCTATCCTTTTCTGTACATAACTATTTTGGTCTAGCTACTTTCTTCAGATCGTCTTCCCATCGCTTTACCGGTCTTCCATTACTTCTTTTGTTTTCCCTAGGATACCGTTCAGTTATTATTTTCGTCGATTTTTCCTTTTATCATGTGTCCCACCCATAGCCATTTTAATTTTTTGCAAATTAATTGTATTTTTCTGTATTTGGTCTTTTCTTTTTTTCTTTTTAAATTTATTTTACCTCTTCACCTTACTCCCAATACACTTATCTCTATTCCATTCTGTCAGATATTTATTTGAGTTATATTTAATTAATGAAATTCAGTTAATCCCTAACTAATATATAATTTCCAACAGGTCAGCGGCGTTCTTCAAAATACGGGGCAGTCTTTAGTGTTCCGGGTAGAAAAAGACAGCAAACATCAAGTGAATATCAGCGGGGGACCTTTATCATATCGGTATCAGTTCGAAGAAATATACTTCCACTATGGATTGGACGACAATAAAGGGTCGGAGCATCAGATCGATCATCATACGTTTCCTGGAGAAGTAAGTTGTGATTTTTATAAAATAATCGTATTTAACTAACTCACAAAGTTTAAAGTACATAATCAAGCACCTCGCATTGCAGACTGCAGATTTTAGTTTAAAAACCCTCTCTCTTATAATGAATGGGGAAAGCCTAGGCACGCAAATGTGTAGATTAGTCCACGCTCTCTAAGTTAATCTACAATCATCAATAAAGTTCTTTTTATTCATTGACCCAAGTTCAAATACATTTGTTAACTTGTAGTATATGACAGCAGATGTTTCTATAGCTTCAATCACTAATTCAATAATTAAATCAAATTTGAAACAAATCGTACAACACCATAAATATACAAGATTTAAATCTTTCATCTTATATCGTGTGATGAAGTTAATAATATGACATAAAAAGGCTTAATTTTTTATGCAATATTTCTTTTGTTATTCCGAATATGTAATAGAAACATCATTTAAACATGGGTTACAGACTTTCATCTTTTTTAATCAATTTCCTGCTTTCAATCAATCAATTTTCCTGTTTCTTTTACTCCAAGTGATCTTGTGCTATTTTTTAATATCGCCGACCTATCTTATGGCTTATGCACCCTTTTTCATTTTTAAGGTTGTTCACTCCATTATTCTTTTTATCCATTTTAGTTACTCGTCCTGATCATGTCACCATTTCAGTTGCTTTGTCTACACTGTTACATCTTTTATCTTCATCCATTTCCTAAGCATTGTTAACTTTATTCTTAACTAATCTTACTCATAATATGATTTTTTAACTTTATACTACTTATTTGACAAATTCTCTTTGACAAGGTTTGGCAGCCATCTGTCAAACAAGGGAAGATGCAGATGTCCCGAAGTCGATATATACTCGTAGTTGAGTATAGCATCTTCGCTCTTTACCTTAGCTCTGCTGGCCTTACTCTTTCGACCAATCTTGCTCATAACATGCTCTCATATTAATGCTACTTCTTTCACAAGTTCTCTTGGACAAAGTCCATGTTTTGTAGCCATATGTCAAGTAAGGGAGGATGCAGATGTCTATAATTGAAAGACACTCGTAGATGAAGATAGCTTATCTTCGCTTGAACGTTGTTGTATAAAAGAAGATGAAGTGACTAAAATTGAGAAAGGTGTGCTTTGATAGTTTGGGCAGTTAAAGAGAATGAATGAAAGGAGATTGACAAAAAGGATTTATGAGTCAAGAGTGAATGGGAAAGTTGGAAGGGGAAGTCCAAGGCGAATATTTCTGGACCAAATCCAGGTCATTTAATTAAGGGTGTAATTGTATGAAAGGCTTAATGAGAATGAAAGAAGCGAAGGTGATAAGCAAGGATCATGGCAAGTGGAAGAACGTGATCTCTGCCTACCTCTATGAGAATTAGGTGCTATGTATGTATGTTATGTTTGCTCTTTGCCTTAGCTCTGTTGACCTAATTCTATCAACTAATCTTACTCATAATATGCTCATTTACTGCCGGCTACTTATTTGATAAGTTCGCGTTGACAATTCCCACGTTTGGCAGCTATGTGTCAAGCATGACGGGATGTAGAAAGATGATGATGAAGATGACTATAAATTGCAATGTGTTACGAAATATTATGTACCTAGTCGTCAGAATGGACAGTTAAATAAGATAGTAGGTACCAACAAAGAGGTCATGAATAAATAAGAGCAAACCGAAACAGATTTAAGGCGAATTGCAAACGACATTTTGTTGTATCTGGCATCTGCTTCGAGTATTGAAGCGAATGAACTGCTCGTTCGGAGATGTCATGCATTCCCAGACTTAAACAACTAAGATAAATAGAAAATCACATTTAAAGTAAATTTTAGATGTTATAAGTTCGTTTTAGTTTTATTCTTTATATAAAATTCTCCGTGATATTTTTACTGTCATGTCAATAAATAATGAAATTAATCTCTATGTCTAATGCAAAATAAAAAAATTTTGATTTCTAGAAAGGAGAAATATGGTTTTCTATTCAATATACATAATATGACGTATGAAGCACACGTTTTAGTTTGAAAAAACTAAATAAAAGGCATTCTTTTTTAACGGACGTTTTTAAATGATTCTTCAAATGCAAATTTCACAATTTTTTCTTTAATTATAAGGTAATATTCCTTTAAAATGATACTCAAGCTCGATTTGTTTAAAATGACGAATCAAATGGGCTGAATCTATTATGATGGTCAAATGGAAATGGTTTAAACCATTTCAGACTTAAAATAAGTATTACTTATACAATTTAAGTAAATTTGAGTGTCTGTTTGTAATTTCAAATAAGCAGCTTTTCGCTAAATGCGTATGGGAATACGGTATTTTTGTAAAAACATGTTTTTATTGGAATTTGTCTATTTATCTGTTTGTTTTGCCTATTCTCTGAAAAGGTTGGACTGTTTTAGACAAAACTTTTGGATGTTACAAGAAGTAAGCTTTTGTAAAAAAGGCTTCCAGAATAACACGAGTAAAACCACGGGATCAGCTAGTGATGTTATAAGTCTCTACATGTATATTGTACAAATATTTTAATGGATTTTCTAAAACTTCAACGCTACAAGGTTGTTAACGTTGAACGCGGTGAAAACTTTGAAACTACACTTAATGGAGTTGTTTTAAGGCAATTGTTCTAGAAAGATCTAATTTCAGATATAAATCTCGTTATGTATGCGGTTTGAAAATATCTATTGTATAATTTTCTTATATATAAAGTGTTTATTTCTTGTTAACTCTTACAGAGTGGGCCTAAATATACTATTACTTTAATTTTGTTTTAAAGGTTTCATTTAAGATTTTTAAAAATATAGTTTGTTGAAGCCACTTTTGGCAGTAACCGCCGGAGGAGGCGGGCTACAAGGCAGCGTTTGTAAGCGTAAGTCCGTCCATCGTCGAGAATCCTCAGTCGGNAAGTAGTTAGGTTACATTTCGATGGCGCGTAATAATGTTTTTCCCAACTACCTACCTTTTTCCTCGCATGTACATACATTCGCATCCGCCACGACAAGGCGTGTTCCAACAACTGCCTAGAAGATCGCACGAGTCTTCCGCGAATCTTCTAGAGGAATGTACAGCCACCTCATTTCAATTTCCAATTTTTTGAAGTGAAAGTTCTTTAGGCGATTGAGTATAATTTTTTTACGGATGAAATGCGTGATTAGCGTCTCAAATATGTGCAGCGTTTTATGCTAATTTGTTTGAAGGTTAGGTAATTTTAATATTTACAAATAGCATGTGGCATTTAAATTTGTCACTCGTCATTTATTATTGTAATATACTATTTTTCATAAAATTAATATTAATATTTAATTAATTTATTAATTTTAATAGTGTCATTCATGACTTTATTCATTAATTTTTAATTTATTTTTCTTTTATGTATTTATGTGTTTATCTGTACATTTTACTTCATTTATTTTGGTTATGTAATTTCTATGGGTCTCAACCTTAAATAAATCGATTTTTTTATTTATTTATAATTATACGTTCCTATGTTGTAATATATATTATAAGTTACTATATTGTAAATATCGAAGAAATAATTTAAAAAAAAGATATTTATAATTTGTATTAATTTTCGACTTTAATATTTTAAAAACACAAACTACATTCCTATTTCCTTCTCTCTAAGTCTCGGAAATCTAAAGTTTTAGATTTATATAAACCAGACTTAAAAATTACTTTTCCAAAGAAGTTTCACTTCTGACGTGTACTGTCACGCACTTTTAACTGTTTTTATAACACTTAAAGTTAGTATCCTATACTTGACTCTAAACCGTGCTTAAGTTATAAGTGTGATAGTCTCTACTAGATAGAAAGTAGGAAGCGTTTTCAGTCATTAATTATTCGGGATCGGTTAGCTATATCTTCTAGTGAACATATTTTTTCCAGATTCAATTATACGGGTTCAACAAGGAACTGTATCACAACATGTCTGAGGCTCAACACAAGTCACAAGGTGTTGTTGGCATTTCACTCATGGTTCAGGTATGATATATATTTCTTTCAGTTTACTTGATAATTTGTGGGACAGCAATAACCTATAATAAAGTAGCACCCGTGAATTTGTCTGACTGACTTTCATATAAATTAGTATATAGTAAAAACATGTCATACTTGCTGATGATATGATTCCCCTTTTTTCTGTTATTTGCTACTCTACGGATAAAATAACAGCTAAAGAAAATAACTTCAATCCTAAATAAAGTTATTATCAATATTTTAAAATGGAGTGAACGCGTCGACTAGTTAAAAAGCAGCTTAATAGAGAAAAAAATATGTTAAAGATGACCATTGTTATTTGACCAAAACCCTCTCTCATGAGCGAGGAGGCCTGTGCCCAGCAGTGAGACGTTAATGGGCTGCGACTTACCTTTTTTTATTGTTAATTAATATAAATAAAATTCAGTAACGGGATAAATAAAATTCCTACATTTATCGAGCTTTATCCGTTACATTGTTGGATACTAAAACTAATTTATTATATTTTCGACAGATTGGTGAGCCTACGAATAAAGAGTTAAGGCTTATAACAAGCGCTTTCAATAAGGTCACGTTTAGAGGTAAATATATTTTATTGTATTTCCTATAGGATAGTATACTCAACTGCCATTTCACTTGATGGTAAATGGTGATACGTATGGTTATGTATATCAGGAAACTTAAAAGGCTTGTTCAGAAAGGCGCTAAATCGGATCTAGTGAAAGCAACACTTTAGTATAATTTTTGATGAAGGAAAACATCGATAGGAAACCTGCATATCCCTGCTTATCCGCATGAGAACAGCCTAGTTGGTATTAGCTCCGAAAATCTTTTAGTTACGAAGCCTGTAAACTGGCTTTAGGATGGTAAGAGGTTGCTAAATACTTGTTCCTTATAATGATAATGAGTTATTTATCTTTTATGCCCCGATATTACGGAATTTAGTTTTCGCGGTCTTTCCGTGTACTATATTAATCCTTAAACTAATATTGGGCGATATAAATCGATATTTCAAAAAAATGTCGATATATGTACGCTACGCTACGTATCATCTAGTATCGAATGTAATATCGATATATTTCATTCGATGTACCAAATATCGTATCACATTCCATCTTTTCTTTATATCTAGTTATTCCTCTAAATCTGCAATGTGGGGTTTAAATATCTATAGTAGCTAGCTCAGTTCCATCTGAAAGACTATTCTCAAAGGCTGCACAGGTTCTTACACAGCAGAGAAGCAGATTGCAAAAGTATAAATAAAATTTTGTTTTTGCAAGGTTTAGCGAAACAATACTAGGATTTATATAAATCTTTCATATAGGTATGGTAGAAAAGAAAAACCAACTATTCTTTACTCCCAAATTCTAAACATGGCTTTTGGGTCGTATGCCCTTGGATTCTTTTTCTTATAAAGAAAGATTTATTTCTTCGCTTCTAAGTGTTTTTACTCATAATTAACCTGATCCTTATTTATTATGTGAGATCATTTTCTAAAGTATTTAAAAAGAAATGTGTTTTAGCAAAATCGCAATACATTAAATCTAGAATTAAAAATAGCAGTAATATAATTAAAACAACATGGAGGATCATCAATGAAGAAACAGGAAAAGCATCCTCGCGCTTTAATGAATTCAATCTTAAGATAGACAATAAGAACATTACATTGGATTCAGAAGTTGCTAATGAATTTGAAGAATTCTTCACTAGCGCTCCTATCTCGACGACTAAATCTCTGAACTCATCACCATCCACTGCTCTCTCTTGGCTGGCTTGTAGTGTGCCTCAATGTTATAATATTTTCAAATTCCACCATGTCAATAGCTCGGACGTTATTAAGTCATTTAATTTAATCAATAATAAGAAAACAAATGATTTATGGGGTCTATCTGTTAACCTAGCAAGATCATTAATTGACATCCTTGCAGACGACATGGCTGAAATTTTTAATAACTGTGTAGATTGGGGTATATTTCCTGACTTAATGAAGTACAGTAAAATTATACCAATGTTTAAGTCGGGCAGTACTTCAGACCCCTCTAACTTTAGACCAATATCGGTTCTTCCGACTTTCAGTAAAGTATTCGAAAAAATGATATTGAACCAATTGCTACAACATTTTCAAAAATATAATCTATTACACAGTAAGCAATTTGGATTTACGCGAGCTCGTTCAACAACCGATGCTGGTGTACAGTTATTACATAATATTTACGAGGCCTGGGAGGAATCACGAGACGCGCTTGGTGTTTTCTGTGATTTGTCTAAGGCCTTTGATTGTGTCCAGTATGAAACTCTGATCGGGAAATTACGTCACTATGGCATCACAGACGCTGCATTAGACCTGATGAGTTCCTATTTAACTAATAGAACACAAAAGGTCTGTGTTAATGGAAAACTTTCAGAAGGGTCTGTAACGAAACTAGGTGTTCCACAGGGTTCCATATTAGGACCATTTCTGTTCCTCATTTACATTAATGACCTTCCTTATTTTGTCAAGGACGGTCATGAGATAGTTTTGTTTGCTGATGACACTTCTCTAATATTCAAAGTTAATCGACAACAAACAGATTTTGACGAGGTAAACAATTCGCTCAATAAAGTAGTACAATGGTTTGAAGCAAACAACTTATTACTGAACGGGAAAAAAACAAAATGTATTAAATTCACATTACCAAACGTAAAGCAAGTGAGAACCATTGTTAAACTTAATAATGAGGAACTTGATCTGGTAGATAGTACCGTTTTTCTAGGCATTACTTTAGATTGTAAACTACAGTGGGGGCCCCATATAAGAGGTCTATCGAACAGGCTCAGCTCTGCGGCTTACGCGGTTAAAAGAATTCGCCGTCTTACGGACGTTGAAACTGCCAGGCTGGTCTATTTCAGTTATTTTCACAGCATTATGTCATATGGCATTTTACTTTGGGGTAATGCTGCTGATATAGATGCAATATTTGTGCTGCAGAAAAGGGCCGTTCGTGCGATCTACAATATGGGTCCAAGAGAGTCGCTAAGAAACAAATTCAGAGCAGTAAAAATAATGACAGTTCACGGCGTATATATATTAGAAAACTTGTTGTACGTCCATAAAAATATTGACTCTTTTAGGAAGAAAAGTGAATGCACCTCATATAACTTAAGAAATGGAAATAAAATTGCTGTAAATTCTAGTAGGCTACATAAAATTGACAAGTCATTCAAGGGTAACTGTATACGGTTCTATAACAAACTCCCAGAAGAAGTTACAAAAATGTCTCTTAATAAATTTAAATCTTTTATTAAAAGAAAACTAATTGAGAAATCATTCTATAATTTGAAAGAATACTTAGAAGACAAAAAAGCGTGGGAGTGAATGAATTGCTCTATATATATATAGATATAGAATATTTTTAAATTAAATATTGTAATGATGATAACAAAAAAAAAAAAAACGTACACCCGACTGAGTTTGTTGTGGGCTCTTCTCAGATCAGGGCGCGAAGGAACCCTCGTAACTTTAGATTGTAAGTCGTTCTTTTATGTTATCATCAGTCATTCATTTAAATAATAAATAGAAAAAAAAACGATATTTGACGATTCAAAAGTGCTGTAATAGGCCTACTTGAATAAAGATATTTTGACTTTGACTTGACTTTGACTTTAATATTTACAGATTAATACAGTAATTACTTAATATATTTTTAAGATATCGATATATTTGTTCGATATATCGCAAAGTATCGATGTAACACTACGAAATGTTATATCGTAAAAAATCGATTTTTTTTACATAAACATCCCTATCTTAAACTTTTATTACTATAAAATTCATCGTTTTTATTTTAGAATTCACTAATTTCCTTAATATTTTCAGGCAGTTCATACCCCATTTCGCATCTACCTCTCAGCTCTTTATTACCCAACACGCAGCAATACCTGACCTACGAAGGCTCAACTACGCACCCTGGATGCTGGGAGACTGCTGTTTGGATCATTTTCAATAAGCCAATATATATTTCTAAACAGGAAGTTAGTTTTGCACATTATTTAGTATGTACCTCATGATTTTGCTGACAAATATCTACATATTTCCTATTGCTAGACAGATTTTAAGGGGTTGCAAATTTAGCCTATGAGTACATTATTGGAAACAGAAATTAAAAAGTATTGTATTTTACAAAAAAATCAAATGCTTAGTGTTACTGGTTGGCTCGGTAGTGTAACCGTCTGAAGGGCAATTGCCTCCTTTTCTTCAACTTTTGAGTCAGATTCATCCGGGGCACCAGAACAGAATGTGTCTGCGAACATCTGGCGTCCATCACACGAATGAAGAGGGTTCCGCTGGATTCTAGATAGATAGATAGAATACTCTTTATTGTACACCACAAACATGAAACAAGTAACAAAGAAACAAAACCAAGACAATAGTACAATTAGGCGACCTTATCGCTTAAATCACCATTACAATGTCATTTTAATTTATTCTAATAAGGTTCAAGTAATAATTGTCCAAGAAGCCCTTAAATTTATAGTAAGCTTATGAGATGATAATTGAGAAACCTATACAGTTACCCTTGAATAAATTGTTAATTTTATGGAACCTTTGAAAAACCAATACGGTCTAATGGGTTCGAATCCAGAGAAGACATCGTCAAGTTCCTCTTTATATAATGAATCAAGACTGTTCTTTTCAGTTTGTCACTATGCTTTTTGGTATAAGAAAACATCGTGAGGAAACCTCCACATCCCTTGAGTAATTCTGGGGTATGCCAAATCGTTTTGGAGCAACGTGGTCCGTCTATCTACTAAAACCCTCTCTCCTATGAGTGAGGAAGCCTGTGCCCAACAGTGGGTTGTTATTAGACTACCTTTAACCTTTTACAGTTAACTTTAACCGACTATAATTTCCAGATGTACGCAATTCGTCGTCTAATGCAAGGGTCTCAACTAACTCCGAAAGCACCCCTCGGTAATAACGCGAGACCAGTACAACCTTTACACCATAGGACTGTACGGACAAACATAAACTTCAATAAACAGGGCATGCCGGTACGTAATTTCATGTCGTTACATGTTTCAGATGTCTGTTACTTTAGATGTTATAAATACTAAACTATCCAATGTATTTTAATGCAGTTTTCAGCAATAGATAGAGTTATTCAAGAAGAATGTTTGTATATACAATACATACATGTTGTAACATATTTTGCGCTTAAATTACAGACGCTTACGAGATAGATCAAATAAATATACCACGGAATTGTATATCTTAAACAGATTGATAAAAAATCAGCGATAGTATACATTTATCTCAAAAGGATAACCCACATTAATCATTTTTATCTTTTACATGTTACAAACAATATGTGTTAATTACAATTACGTGTGTCTTGTAGATTTAACTGAACAATAGATGATGAAAGTTTTCATTGATCAACAATCTGAGAGTCATATTATTTTGACGAATGTTTTTATTGGAATTGCTTAATATTATAAACAGCTAATGCTTAACATTGTCTGAAATATTTATGTACCGAATAACTCTAGATTTATGAGTAATATTAAACAAACCCGAATAGTGTTTAGGTTTACTATTACTTAATATTCATAGCAATAACCTTCAAGGCACAAATAAAACTGGTAACTAACAAAAGTAATAAATAAAATAGAAAATTTATTATCCAGCGATAACTTTGAAACGTTTCACGTAATTTCGCAAAACCACTGGCTTATCTAGATCTAAATGTATGGCTGGAAGCACAAATAAACACAACGGAGCTAGATTAAAACTCGTACCATTCAAAGGTCTGATAACGGGCGAGAAGTTTTTATAGTCCATCAATCTTTTCAATAAGGCACCCTGTATACAATATATATAAATAAATAGCTTAAGATACACTTCGCTTACATGATAACCAAGATATTTCTTCAGGAGACCAACGTTTGATTATTTAAACTAAAATTATAAAGAGGAAAGATTTGTGTCTTTGTATGTCTGTAATGATTTCACACAAAAACTACTGGACCGATTTCAAAAATTGTCTTACCATTAGAAAGCTACACTTTCACTAAGCGACAAATGCTATATTACACACTCAAAAAAATAGGGATCCCTAATAAAAATGCATGAAGGTAGCCCAAGGTGTCAAAAAATTGGTCACATAAAATCTGACATCGCGTACGCTGCGAAAACTATTAAAGATAGAACAAAAAAATGTTCTACAATATTATAGAACGCATTAATATCTACAAAAAAGTCCATGATGATATATATCTAACTAATGTAGTTATGTCACTACAACTACTTTTTTACATTTTGAAAAGTTAATAAAAGTGGCGGCAATAATCAAACCATATTATTCATACTTCTGTATTAATGTTTTTCCTATTTAAAGACCATTTTAATACCTGTAAAATAGTATTTAAAGTATTAAACTCGGACATTCCATTGAAAAGATATTCGTTGTAAAGTAAAATTTGTATATTGATTAGATTATGAATGTGATTATGAAATAAAACTTTTATGTCAACGAAGCTAAATCTATAGTCTGACTTAGTAGACTTTCCACTGCCACTAGATCGCAGTCTACGCGGGTGAAACCGGGGGAGTTGCTTAATATATTTATATTACATAAATATCAATCAAACACACACAAAACTTGCTAAAGTCAAACTGCTACAGTTTAAAAGCCTGATAACGGGCGAGAACTATTTATAGTCCATCAATCGTTTCAATAAGTATACAATAATATGAAGAAAGGACTACGCAAAGCAATACTTGCAGCTAATATATATATATATATATATATATTACTAGCATTTCTCTTACTTAATCCAGAAAAAGCAAATAATTTTAGAAATGAAACTTTTTTAGGCGCATAAGGATAATTTACGGATAAAACGCTCGATTAGCGTCACGAAGATGTGCAGCGTTTTTATGCTGATTCGTTCAAAGGCTAGACAGTTTTAATATTGACAAATAACAAGTGGCATCTAAATTTTTAATTCAAAAACAAAATTTAAATAATAATTTCTAATATTGACAAATGTGGCATTTTTATTTAGAATTCGCTTTACACACACTTTTTTTAACTCTTAAACAAACTAACAGCTTATTATTCGTACAAATAAACACTTGTAGAGTAACACTTTATAAGCTTCCTGATTTAGGTATTTAGAAACATATTTCTTAAAGAAACTATCGCAATTTGAAATGTAGATAAAACCAACTGAAGCCGTCCCAGTCGTTTATTAAAAACTGTTATAATTATTACATCTCTTCAGAAAAACAATAACTCAATTTTCTTAAGATTAATTTCAGTATTAATGAGATGAATCTAAACATAAACACGCATAAAACTAGACTCCAACTCACACCATACCGCAGTCCGATAACAAGCGAAAGTTTTTATACTCCATCAATCTTTCGAACAAGGAACTGCGTATTCACTGAATAGAAGATTTATAGGGCGTTAAAGGAGTTGCTTGATCTCTTTTCTAAACTAATTTTGATGAATGTTATTCTGTTGTTAAATCAGTAATATCTTATAGACAATATTGCAGAAGCTTAACAGTTTTATAATTTAAATATTTATGAACTTCTACAGATAACACAAACATTGGAAGTTTCATTTTTAACCGACTTCAAAAAAAAGAGGAGGTTATCAATTGGTCTGTATTTTTTTTTATGTTTGTTACCTCATATCTCCCGACTGAGTGGAGTGATCTTGAAGATTTTTTTTAAATGAAAGGTGGTGCTCGTCATAGGGTCCCATTTTTTTTAAAACCAGTTCTGATGATGGCATCCATAACAAAACCGGATGTCTTAAATTTGCGTAAGCATATTCGCGACAAATGGACGAATAACTCAAGATCACGCTAACCGATTTCGATGATTCTTTTTTGTTAGAAAGGATATACTTCAATAGTTGTTTTGTGATAATTTGGTAAGGTTCTGATGATGGAATCCATAACAAAGTGACGAAACTCTTCAATTCTTATGAGCAAATCAAAGATACTCGGCAGTATCTTCTATAAGCTATCCAGATATTTGACTCGCCTACCATAACTTCGGTATGGTCAAGTGCTAGTCGTAGTTAAATATGAAGATCAATGGAACTTCTCAACGGCTGACAGTAAGACTGTCTGTAATCAAATGCCAATGACCTTACGTTTGGTGCTGCATTGCAATATTTGAAAGGTGAATTATGTGTAAAGCGGTGGTATAAGGGTTTCGGGTTCGATCCCGGGTGTGGCGATATTAATGTAAATTTAACTTTGTAAAGTTGTTTCATTGACGGTTTTATCTCATATGAGAAACGCGTTTTAAGTGTACATATATTGAGACAAATTTGTTAGTTTACTTCAGATTCACTAAAAATCTAAAAATAAATATAAATTTTAACAAAAAAA